>MQTX01000073.1:36424-62661 GCA_009735665.1 Angiostrongylus cantonensis
TAGGAAAACTTTAATTTCTGAGATATACCACTTCTTGGCTTTCCACAACTCTGTGATATCGCAAGCATATGTTATAGAAATGCATTGTAATAATGCTAAGGTCACACAAAATATTTGGAGCTGGTCACCACGTTAACGAACAACTCTTCTGCCCAGAACAAGCTAGCCAAATTGAAATTCACTTCACAAGCTCCTGTCCAGCTGACGTCATTTTGCAGGTAGAATTTACGGTAAGTTTTTAAAATGCATTTTGCCTCCACGGGTACATTTCTATCTAGGTACAAGCACCTAATGGTGAGTTCAGCAACTATTTGTACCCAGCTAGGGAGCTGTCAGTATTCTTTAATCCAACTAAGGTACGTTTAAAGCACCACTGCTTGAGTATCCGATTGACCGATTTTCAGAACGAATCCCAGCGCGTACCCCAGTTATCGTTCGTAATGTGTTTTGGTTGTTGTCCCAATAAATACGTACCAGGCCACCCTCAAATCGTCACCACAAGCTGTCCCCGACCAACATAGGTATAGAAACCTACCAATTTTCGGTTAGGTTTTTCCCTTAATGTGTCGAATGACGCTAGTTTCACTCTTACAAGACGATTCTGAATAAAGTGTCCACCTATGAATACTTCATTTCCTTAAAATCTTCAGAAGCCTTGACTACACTATATAAGAAAAGTAATACTATTTTGTCCCCTTAGTTGCACCAAAAATCGCACGACTAGTCGATGCAAAAGCAAACAAGATGGTGTACCCCTGATTTTCAATAAAAATAATATGAAATCTCGCGGAACATAATTCCTCAACGTTCCTTCAAAGTCTAATCACTATAAGGTTGCAACTATAAGGTTGATTACTTCGAGTATCCAATCCAATGCATCATTTAGCCACACAGTTGTGAACAAGCAGGAAGGAAAACATCGATAACCAGTGATAATAGTAAAACTGACTGAAATTTATGCTGTAATTGACCACATATGTTTCCTACATAACCCAACAGTACACATTTTGCAGATAGGAGCAGTTATTTCATCGAAACATTCATATTTCAGGTCGGTTGTGGTCACGGAACATGGCGGATTAATATCGCAATACGAAATGGCTGCCGATTTCGTCACATCCGTACTGAAGAAATTGAACTAAAAGGACAAGGCAAGTCAATTTGAGGACTCCTTTAAAACAGTATTCCTCAAATGAAACATCATAGTTACATGAGGCAAATCACTCATGTCAAGTGAAAAACAACCACATATTAGTGTAATCGTGCAGAAATCCTGAATAATAACTCGGTCCTCTATCGAGTTATACAACGAAACCCTGACGCCTGAAGACACTGTAACTCCATGCTAAATACTCTCAATTACGGATAGCTAGTGAAATAATATGTAATACTTTTTTTGTAGGTGTAATCGTCTACAACATTGAAGCAAATGGTACCATTCGATTGACGGAAAAATTGTGGCTGAACTGGCTGAAATAGAAATGTATTCCGGCATAATGAATTTGGACCAATGACTACAGAGAATTTCTTAACATTTCCATACCATTTACGAACGCAAGCAATCCTTGCTTAGCCATATTTCTTTTTTGCAATTTCACTGCAAAGTGTCCATAAGTACGTCAAATCCGCAAAAGTGGAGGATGCAATCTTTCTGCTTTAATGTTAACTGTTTGAATAAAACTGAAACTGAGCTTGAATAAATATTTTTCTTACAATTCATTCCGCAAGCCTCTGAAACATGCATATGATCTTTCGCTTTCAACTTTCTCCTGTATCCCACTTATATATATATAAAATGTAATTTCAGTAATATACATGTAGACATACCACAGATCCAACCATTAGTGTACTCATATGGCCGCAATAGCACATGTGAAGCTCGTAACAGATTCAAGTGTTCATGTCTTATACATGTGCGCAAACAGGATTCAACTAAGCAAGTTACATTATTACAAGAATAATGGCATGATGGTATGTAAAGAATTAACAAGGCTATCATCGACAAAATAAAAAATTCACTCCTGATATACCAGTCTTAAACGGCTTACTGCACAATCATAGTAGAGTTTTGGAAACAACCCCAGGATTTCAAAAAATAGGAAACACATCAAACATAGAACGGCATAGAACTATACAAAAGAATGAAAACAAAGAGGGCATGACACGATATGAAATTATAAGAGTCATAACAATTAATCCAATCCACCTTTTTAAATAGCTCGTTCATCTAGATTCCTTCCCAAAAAAGAACTCCGTGATTTAAAAAAAACCGTCCAGTAACATTACCTGTTGTCAAAGTTCTGGCGAAGTCGAGCGATCATCACCATCAGGACGTTCTCTTCTATCAAGCACTGGCGAAAGACCCGTTCTATTATCAGGTGATTTGATCAAAATGATCGGAGAGGAAGTAGTGGAAGTAGAAACCTGACGAACGCTTGTATCCGAGACAGTAGATTCTCGTTCTGTATCAATATTGGGATCAGCATTCATTCCAAAGGTGATACTTGTGTTCTTTTCAACAGCTCCACTACTATTATGCATTAGATGAGCTCCATGCTTAGAATCTTCGAATGGAATAACTCCAGCCATAATTCCTCCATCATTGTCCTCGGGTTCTACATCTATCACTTCAATTGACATCTCTTCCTCATCCGGAATTCGATTTTCCGACTGACCTAGTATTTGTGAAAAATCAGGAGCTACAACAGTAGTGTTCCCGAATTCATAACACCTGCTGCTATCATCATTTTGAACTCCAAGAATGTTTGATAAAAAGAATCGGTCGCAACCAAAGAAGCTATGATACGCCGCTTGGTACGGTTCGGGGCGCAGAAACAACATGTCAGTCAACACTGCATCTCTAGTACGACGCCGAGTAAGTTGCTGCTCCTCCCGAAGTAAAGAGTACCAGCGCTGGTCGAGTTCCTGTTGCTGTTCCATATTTTCTATTATGCTTTGTTGTTCCTGAGTAAATTGAATACATGACGCTGACAACACATGTGATAATAACAACTGCTGTACTGTGAAATACACCAGATAGAGCTGCTGCAGCTGGCGCATCTGTTCGCCTAATCCATCTTGTTCGTGCACCTCGTTACGTATCTGACGATTATACTCCCGAATCTTTTGTCGTTCGACAGCGACAGGATTTCCAGCGGCCAAAAGTTCCCGCTCCATTCCACGTAGTTTCTTCAACAACGGCCACTGTGGAACCATCTAAAACAAAAGTGTAATTTCAAATTGGAAAATTTCACAAAGTGTCAAACTACATATCTATTGCGATTTCAAATTTTCTTGGCTTCTCTCAATAACCCATGGAATATTCCCAGGAATCTCCATGAAATACAAAAGAAATGCAGTACATATCCAGAGTACTTTGTGAAAGGAGTGCATCAGTACAAACAAAAAAGCAGAAATGTGCGATGAAGCTCAGGTCCAAAATAGGGCTTCTGGCTAAAACCAACAGTCTACCTCCACCATTTAATATCTAATACGATTTTTAATCTAAAACGATTTAGAGATGATATGTTAAGCTCTGCTCAATGAACTAAAAAAAAAACTCATCAAGAAACACATATTTCACTCAGGTATAATAATTACAGTCCGGTGTGAATTGATTTCCCCTCGTGCGGTATCAATGTAGACGCTACTTTAAAGCGCAAACCAACATATCAAAGTCCGCGGTGATCTTAACTCAGTTATTCAAAAAGAATTAGAACCTACAAAGATATGCCAACCAGATTACAAGTTCTCCTAATGAAACTATGATGAAATTATGATCATATAAAACCTAGAAATCTTAACTTAAAAATGAATGCAAATAAACAAGCAGTATGTCGTCTATAGAACCCTATAATGCACCCGAATGCGATACAGGCTATTTCCGGACGCTGGGCTTTCGTGTAAAAAAAACTGAAAAATTAAACCTTGCTCAATTCTTTTTCTCAAATTCTGACAACGAGTGACTAGGAAAGGTGAAACTGCAACTCCAAAAAATCATATCTACTCGTAAACAGACATAACAAAACATCTTCTACAATAAAACATTGTCAAGTTGTCGAAAAACCAGCATCAGTCTCTAAGTATTAGAAGAAGCATCGTTCATACATAGTTAGCATAAGTTAAAACCAATCAGTTGCTCTGACTAATGATCCTGACAGCGAAGTCTCAATCCAAACTGTGAATGGACCATTCAGTATATTTCTTTAGATCGATAAAATGGTATAGATGTAAAATAAAAGCATAAGAAGGCAACACTCACATCATTCGAATCTTCATCGGTTTCTAATTCGACATCCAGTCTACTGATGTCAATTGGTTGCGGTCTTGCCAACACTCGTTGAAAGGCTGATGGTTCAGAAGAGGAGTTTCTAAGACTTCTTCCAACATCAGTTCGCTTCTCGCTTTGAGACCTCATCATTGAGTTCCATGTAGGAGGAGGATTATACACAGCAATCGGACATTCCAACTGACACTCACGAGGCTCAAGAATGGGTGTATCTTGAATGATTTGAGTCTCATTATCACCATCTCTGTCTGCCCATGACGTTGGTGATTCACAGCGATCTGGTCGTGATCTCCACAGTACTGGAATACTGCGCTGACCTTGAACTTCTAACCTATATCGGACCATTCTGATGTAATCCTGCCGATGTGGACTACTTCTTCGTATCCACTGTTGAGGTAGGTCTTTTTCTCTACGGATACGAGAAAGAATCAATCTCTCGCCTGTCTTCGAACGTTGCCGTTGTCTAGGAGTCAGTAATTTTGTGGTATTATAAACACGAAAACGACAAAAAGATAGTGCTCTTCGGTACATTAAGCGATCACGCCTTGACTCACACAAACTTTCTCTCCCATCCTTTTGCGACAAGGAAAAAACTTCAGGCTTCCATGATGGAGATAATGAAATGGAACGTTGACGTAAAGATGGAAGCAATTTTGCATCATGCTGGAACGAAAACTGACGGCGGCAATTAACCACGGCTTTTGCCTTAACAGTAGATGTCGCTGGTTGTAGAATCGGAAGTCGTTCCAACGAAATGCATGACAAAGCTGAATTCCAACGAACAGGAATCTGATGTAGTGATGGACTGATGCAAAGGTTGTCCACTGGTAGTAATTCCTCAGAATAACATTTTCGAGTACTGGTCGTAGGCAATTTCGCTACCCATTGCATAGTACGTTCATTTGCGACACCACAGCTGCAACTTCGAAGCCGAGCAAGTTCAGAAGCACGGTCGTCATCGTCACCGTCACAATCATCGACTCGGAATGAACTCCACGACAACTGTGGTTGCTAGAACAAAAAGAAAGTTTAAACGAAAAAGATATTGAAAAACCAAATGGTCTTCATAAACCACTATTTCCAATAGGCACGTAAAAAAGAACTACCAATGGATGGTTTTCGAATCGATCCTTCTTCTCATAATAATCCTCCCACTCCTCATCAGTACTATACGGTGAAAAGTCCCCAGGTGGTAACCTGAAGAGAAATAATAATTCAAAACTAAATGCGAATGCACCCAAATAATTGCACAATCAAAACTAGACATGAACTGGTGAGAGTCTCAACATCGTCAGTTAAGGAAACTCCAGTAAAATCTCGTTTCGAACTCACAAGTCTATATCGTTGTCTGCTCGTCGAGGGCGTTTGAATCGAGGTTGGAATGGAATGTGCAAATTCAAGACAACACCTAACAATATTTAAACATATTCTAAACAGTACAAGCATAGAGATATAAAGCAAGTAACCTGTGGAATGGATAAATTTGGAAAAGAAGACTACCTGCGTTGATAACCATCGAAATGTACGCAAAACTAAGTGGCAATCGACTTTGCTTATGAAACAAAGGCTGAGCGGGGTTGTTGATGAACTAAAAACAACATAAGGTGACACATATAAATACTTCAAATTTTAACACGTGAATGGAAAGACTTTTAAAATAGCTAAGCATGAAGATCTAACCTTAAGACTTTGCTGCTCTTTCGATTTTAAGTTGATTATACTGTTCCCTATATTATCCTGTCCAATTTCATAGTATTTTCTATCATCGCACTCCTCGTGACTGCTTCCACATGTCGAAGTCAACATCATCCCATTGGAAGCCACCGAATTGCACTTCGAAAATGAAGGCACAACAGTCTCGATTATTTCGTTCATCGACAGTTCTTCAAGCCTGTACGCTCCTTCAACAATTTGCTCGATCATATCCATCAAAGTACTTTCTACGGCTAGCAACTCTCTTTCACACTGTTCCATTTCTTGATTGGCAACTGCCTCTATATTTTGGATAACCGAATTCAATGTAGCAGAGACAATTTTCTCAATAGCATTCCCACTGAATGATTCCAAACCTTCGCCTTCCTTTTTTGCTTCTTCGTTCTTTAACAACTCTACTGCCATATCGAATCTTCGAGCTTTTTCTAGCGCTTGACTTGCAAGCACTTCTGCCTCTACTGCATACCTACTATTCATGCCATACCAGTAAGCAAGATCCTTGATGGCACTGAAATGTCCAAAACTGTATGGTGAAGCGTAAATATGAAGAGCACAACACTCGATAAAACATCTGAACTCTAAACCAGTGGAAACGACCTTAACGAGTTACATGCTGAATTAAAACCTAATGCAAGATAACCCACAATTTTACAGCCTTTTCAGCCTCTAGGCGACTCACTCCTAGAACACGTTCCATATCTTTTTCGGCCTTCAAAAGTCTCGTCTTCTCCAGCATGTCCACTTCAGAATGAGAACTCTCATATAGGAACTAAAGGCAGTATGGCGTAAAAGAAGTCCATAATTTTCCACAAAACGTTATTTCAGTAGTTAGCAAATTCAGATGCTTAGTCGATAATTACCTTAGTGAATTGCACTTTGTCGTATAACTTTCGATTTTTTTCTACCCATCGCCGTTTTTCGAGAATTCTGTGTTGGTACTTCATTGTCTGGAACATGGACACTATACCACCTATCATTGGAGAACTTTAAAAAAAGAATGCTTTAAAACATTACTTTATAAAGTCCAACAAATGCTCGAGGACGTCGAAGTGACATCTCTAGAACCCATTCGAAATTCGTTACGTCAAAAATAGTAGCAGGACGAGATTTCTGAACAAAGCTAGTACTACACAATATATGGAACAAAACAAACTCTGCATAGAACACTAAAACAGAAAAAACAAACGTACCTTAACAACTAGTGGCTTGGAAGGATGGGAAGAAACAGCAATTCCTGTGCGACTATCCGAATCTCGAAATTCGGTACCACTACGACGCTTCGTCGATCGAGGTAGTGGTGCATCTGACCCTTGTGCTGCCAGTATTGCACACTAAACAAAAACATTTGCAAAGTATATTGTGAATAAAAATGGATGCCAAATAATATTAGAACCCTTATAAACACACCGCACGCGACACTGTTTCGTGTATCATTTTTTCGGTCTCTGCACCCCTCCTGGCCAGCGTGTGCCTTATTCTCACTTGACGATGTTCAGGGATCTTAAAATAAAGTAACGTAGAGTACACAATGTTACGACACTACCATCGCTTAAACTGCGTAAATCAGATGTAAAAACGTTATTTGCAGTCGCTGCTAATGATGCAGACCAAACGTCCAAAATTCTTTGGCTATTGGTTAACACTGACACAATGGCAACAAGAAACACTGTTAGAAAACAACCTAGTGTCAAAAATTCAAGAAAAAACATTGAAAATCAAAGTAAAAATACGATAGGCGAACCTCTTGCTATACCGACACGAAATTTTGATTTTAAGCAGCTTACAAAACATGTTTTCTCCAGCCTTGTCATCGACGCACATATTTCCAACAGCAAAGTGGACAAAACAAATAAAATTTAGACCATCAATAACTTTGAATGCGTCAACAAAGCTCGCGGCTACAGTGGATGCTTCAAAACATTGGCTTTTGTGAGCATTTAAAATAAAACCAATGGCTTGGAAAAAACTACATATCCACTTGGACTACGCAGAGCAGATGTGGCAAGGCCGTTCAATATGTGCAAGACTATGGATCGACACCTCACCGGGCCAGCCAAAGCTCCATCACTCCAGGCCTACGGAATTGGTAACAGATCAGTCTGGGGTGAGCTCACTCTTTCCAAACCACGAAGATTGTCAAATCGTTGTGAAGAATAATTGAGAACACCCTAGCACAGCTATCCCAGCTATGCCATGTCGTTTCAAAAAAGGATTCATGGACAATCGACACAATCGGCATTCACATACATTTACGAGGAAAACAAGAACTTCAAGCAACACAGTCGTAACCACGTTCAAAAGTTCAAAGACCCTCGCATTACTCAAAAGAGTTAGGAGCTTCACAATATATGTGATGCCACGTCGTTTCAAAAAAATACATTCCCACAAAGCGATACGACAAAAACTCTACTGCAATTCTAAAAAGGCTCCAGCTCCTCAAATTCTTCAGTTATTTGAAAATACTAGCAATTGTCTAAAAACACGTCTCGTTGCAAATATGTTACAATTATATCAATCCGACCACACAAATATAAAACGTGATAAAGCTGACATCACACGAAAAGCTAGAGTCAGTTCTTGAAAAAATGTTTCAATTTATGGTTTTTGGTAAAGTGATGCTAGCACTACAGTTTAAAAATAAACTTCCAACGTACTTTTTTCATTGAATGTTTCGCTGAAGGCGGCCCTTCCTCATCACTAATTCTAACGAGACCACGCTTCCTTGTCTAAAAAAAAACCAGCAGAATTCATAAAGCCTTGGCAGTATAAAAAAAAATAGAACAAAACAGAAAAGAAAATGTAAACTCTGGTAATACATAAATATTAAAACAAAAGTGAACCTCAAATTTTGACTTCTTCAACGGTCGCGGACTGTCAAAGATTGAGGAAGATTCATCAACCTAAAAATCTCATTGTAATAAAAAGACCTTACGACCTCTGTGATAGTTTAAACATACCACCACATCCTTTCGCTTACGTAGTCGCCTGCACCTTTGTGAATGAGAAACTTTTCCTCCAGATAATGTCGAATGCCGGTCTTTCACTTTGACTGTCGATTTCTAAAAGTTATTCATGGAAGCTTAAAGAAACATGAGTTAAACATTGAAACATTAGCAGAAACAAAGTGAAGGAAGGAAATCTAAAAAGATCAACCTCTTGCAATAACTGCGATGTTAACTCACATTCACTGATGTTGTGATGAACTCACGAATTATTTTAACCTTGCTCCTATGTTTTGAGCTTTGATTGCACTTCCCCAAGAACCTCTACGATGGATTACCATTTTAGCCAATAAAATGTCCACAGTCCTATTAGATATACCGAAAATACTACAAATGTTTTTGAAATAACATCGTATTCTCTTGAAGACGCAAAAGCTGTTTTGGTCCGACTTAAGCACCTAGTCTTTCATCACAAGTATTAATTTTCTGAAGCACGAAAACCGATGTGATAGTTCAAAAGTTCAACCGCTACAAATACCTCTTCACTTACTTTTATAAGGCGTGGTTCATGTGTCATGCTCTCTTTCTTATTAAAATTGGAAATTGAAGAAAAATCCTGAAAGTGTAAGAAATATAAGGAACATAAAGTAAGGGAGAAAAATAATACAATAACACAAATAATGCTTAATAATGACACCCACCTGGGGACATTTCCAAAATTCTTCAAAAATAGTGCTAATCGTCGTTCTGCCACTGGCCTTTATGCCAGCGTTTGTAGGCTTCCCAGCGTAGGCCAGCCCTCCAATGCAAGTATTACAGGCATCATCATGAACATACAAAAAGTCTTCCCATGCTTACTTTCGCTTGGTCTCCAGTTCCAACTTGGTGAGCTTCTTATGCTTCTTTTTATAGGATTTTGGCACAGTCGGCCTGACTTTTTCGAAACCTGAAAACATTGGTAAGCTTATAATCCTCATAAGAAGAAAGCGCTTATCAAATCACCTTTTCAAGAAAAGAGAAGCATTCATCAACGAACTCTTTGGGCATTGGTAGCATAGCAATTAATGAAGGGGATAATGCAAATGGATTGATGATGTCCACTGGTATCTGATCGATTGACGGACCATTGTCATATTTAGACCACGCGCCTAATGCAGTTCTTAATACAGAAATCCTTTTTCGCTGTTCTAAAGGCAATGAATCATCAACAAGACATTCCGTTAGTTTATCAATCGTTTTTTCCACACTGATACTTCGATTGTACTCGATCCATTCTGGAACACAACCTTGGTTATAATTCTTCCAAACCCACTCAGACTGCGTAAGGAACTTAGATGGACACATAGCACTGATAGTTACATCGTCAGCTAAATAGGCGTCGATTTTATTCATGTCATCCATCCAATGAGAGAGCAATTCAGGTAAAGAACGATCCACATGAAATACTCGATTTCGTTTCATCTTAAGTAAAGTAGCCATAGTCGTTATATCGGGATGATACACATCCTTAGGGATAAGGTCCATACGTGGATGAGACAAAATTTTCTTAACGGCTTTGAAAAATAATTTTGGAGGATAGAGACAAAATGGAGGCCGCTCTACATTTTCAAGTGCTTCGAGAAGTCGAACTAAAACGAAGAGCTGTCGTCGAGAGAAACAAGGGTAGAGGAACCAAGGAACAGTACCCCGCAGCATCATAAAAGTCCACCACATTTTTATCGCTTGCACCTTGGCGTCCATGTCATCTACACCTATTAAATCTGGAACTCGCATACATAGAGCAAGTTGACATCCAATCCTTGAATCTGAAATAATTTCAAGTGGCTTCAACCACCTTCTCCATGGCCTTCCAATTCGTGGTAAATTCGGTTTCCCAAGAAATATGTATAAATGAGCCAATGATTTCCTATTCAGCAGCTCACTTGAGTTGCGCTGCAAGCGTAGCTTCATTAGCCGGTCCCAAATTAGGCCTGACGAGACGGGCCCAGATATTAGCACTCTTTCCGGATTAGTGAATATATCAAGATTGTACCGACCATCTGAATTTGAAATAAAACAGCTTAGTTCCTTCATTGAAATCGTACACCGATCTACAGCACTGGCAAATACTCGCTGAAGCAAAAGAGCAAACTGAGTCACCATGTACGACGAGAAAACGAGGTGAGGCATATGACGATGGGCGAAATTTCTCCATCCCATCGAGAGTTCCATAAATGAATTTTCACACTTGACGGGATGTCTCGGATCTTTGATAAACACTACCTCGGTAGTACGGTTGGAGTTGGCGTAGAAATTTTTTTCAGTGAGAAAAAGATCGGCCCGATCTTCAAGTGCAAGTCTTTTTACAAACATGAAAGCCTCCTCTTCATATCTCCTCTTTCGAGACATTCTGACAGTAGATAATCGCAGTATTTCCAAAGATTTTCGAGGAGTGGACAAAATAATTTTGGAATTTTTGCGAACGCAATCTGAATTTAAATGCTTGCTGAATGACTCTTCCCTCCTCAAAACTGTCAACTTATAAGAATCCATCTCAGAATAATGCTCAACATGTCGAATAGATAACGACTGCTCTTTACGACGACGATGAACATTGACTATAAGAATATGAGCTAACGTACTTTCCTCTGCAGAAGTATCTATTGATTGACAAGTATCGAATATTGAAAATTCTTGACTGATGAAATCAAAATCTTGTTCAATAACTGAATAAACAGTTTTATAAACACGTGGGATAGGACAAATGTATTCCAGGTGATTACGATCATCAAGTCGGCAAAACCGTACAGGAAGGTGATAGCTGTTCAGTGTCGCACTATCCTGACGAGGCACTGCAGCATAATAGTTGGTGTGACATAAAACAGGTCTCCTTCGCCGTTTTATGTTCATCTCGAAGGATTTAAGTACGACTGTATCATCTCTTGAAATTGAGATCACCCGATTTGAAGTTCCAATGTTAGTTTCTCGCCTATGGTGTATATCAGTTCTTGTTATACTCAACACAGAAAAGCCCGCCCGAGGAATATATACCAGAGTTTGAGTGGCCCCAGAAAATCCCACTTTCTTTCGCTTAACGTTTAACTTGAGAAAAGTGAGCATCGTATATTCCCTTTGTGGCAAAGGGAGTACTCCAGTAATCCTATCCGCAAATCCTTGATGACACCGTTGAACATTTAATTCATAAACATTTAAGAAAGAAAGTTCTTCTCGTGGTTGTGGTACAGAAATTTCGGCAACTGCTCCAAATTCTCTTCCCTTCCTTTCAATTTTTACATCGCTGGCACTTAGAAAGGACGCTTCCACGTCACAGACAGGTAGAGTAAGGAGGGTGCACGCTGATACCGCCTCTCGCTTGCGTCGGACTCTTATATTGCAATACTGGTAGAAGATAAAGTCAAAGACAGGCAGAGCAAGAGTTATCTCTGTATTAAACGAATGGTCGGTCCGCAGAAGAGTCTCACTTTGATAATGACACGATAGTGATGTTGAATCCAAACGATGAATAGGTAATGCGCACACGGTTGACGAAAACGAGTTCGGCCATTCCATCCCAACATTGAAATGACAAACGCTCAGTGTTCTAGTATCAAGCAGAGCACGCGGAAGGGCTATTTTGGTGTAACAATTTGAATTATCGAGAATCCATCGTGGAGTGCCGAACACTGCAGTTGATGAACAAATTGACAAAGAAGCAACGGAGGTGCGCGGAATATTTATAATGGCTTTTGTGGTCAAGACGCTATCGTCTCGAACATATAATAATTGAGCCTCAACAATATTCATACAGAACACTTCTGTTTTCGGAACAGGAATGCAAACTAGGCATTCAATAGAAGGACCTATTGAGTGAAGGTTCATGTTCATAAGAGAACTAATAATCATAGAAGATTTTGTAAGCACTTTTTGATAGATGGGTTGCACAATTTCAGCCTTCGCTGCACAGCTTTCTCCTTCAAGAACAACATGTTTTGGGGAAAGAAGCGTAGAAATACTGTCCTGATCGTACGTAGACTGAAACTGAGCCCACACTATGTGGGCATTTTTCACAGAAGCCTGTCGCTCTAAGTTACACGAGTCCTCTTCAGCAAAAACCCTCGTAAATTCATCAGTTTCTAGTGTGCGATGATAAACCGGCCAACAGACTCTTGCAACTTCATAAACCGGTCTTCTTATGAATTCAGAGAATTTTGGAAATGTTCTAACAAGACTGAAACTGTAGTTCTGAAACAGAAATGCATGCTCGTACCACGTGAAACTGATGCATCCGCTTTCTGATTTTCTACGGAGACTGTAATCTGTTGAACACACTTGATGAGGAAGTGAAGAAAGAGGTTGTGAGGCAAGCTGCCCACTATCCACTTCCTTGCGACGAGACACCGCACAGTCGTAAAGATACTTCCATTCATCGTCATCGCAATAATATACACACCTCGTCAAGCAACGTTCACAGCAACAAAGATCCAAAATTGGTATCCTTGCTTTATCACAAGAAAGTTTCGGTAAGACAATATCAAGAGCGTAGCTTCGGAAAGATACATCTGCTTTTGGCCAATCAAACCTCTCTAATGCTAGAGCAGTAGGTAGAACATGCTCCATAGGTCCAGGTGAACACAGCGCTTCTCCGAGAGTATCCCGAACAATGCTATCTAGTTCTTCTTGAAGACTTGAATATAATGATGCGACATTTGAGGCAGTAGTAGCAACTTGTACGTTCTGTGGTAGATATTTATGAGTTAATGAAACCGAGGAAGGTGAAAGATGCCATGGTTCCACATCGAAATCGGAGGAGAAAAATGTCTGAAAACCATGGTCCGTTCTCATCCAATCCATTTGCTCAAACTGATCATCGACTCGATTTTCTTCCGATGCATTCGATGCCGGCCGTACCTCAGTTTCATCCGCTGGTTGTTGACTGGGTTTTAAAATCACATTTTGCAAGCAGACTGATGAAACTGAGGCAGAATTTTCACCTTTTATAAAAAATTCCGATTCAGGCATAGCAGCAAGATAACTTAAACCATCGAACTGATCATCTGGAGAAGCCATTTCGCTTCTCGACAATTCTTCTTGCAAAGCAAGTGCTGCTAGTGGCGATTCTCTCTCCGAAATACACGATGTCGTTGGAAGTGCCTCCAAAACCAAAACCGTTGGAGATGGTTCCCGAAAATTGACACCAGAAAAGCTATTCATTTCCAAGCCAAACGAAATAGCTGAATGCGCAAATTCCTCCATTGTTTCCTCTTCCATTATTCGATCCAAATTCATTTCAAATGGCTCTTCTATGACCGCAGACGTTGACCTACATCTCTTCAGTGGCCACGTGTACTTAACTCGAGCCCTACATAAAGAGAATTTCGGTGTCCCAAAGAAAGAAGAAGATATAGAAATCTCTTCAATCTTTCTTACGTTTGCCTCAGCACTGAGTTTCAGAATAGATTCCCTATGGTGAAGTCTGGCGCAACTCTTCTGCGCGGCATAAAATGGTGGTAAACGGACTTTTTTGAGACCTTTCTCGTTAGTAGAAGCTTTATGCCCGATCACTCCTTCCTGAAGTCTTTGGTGACCAATTTTCATATCGGATGCATTATGGCTAATTACGCTCCCACGCTTACTTTCAGTTGTACTGCCTGAAGAACAGCCACTCTTCTGAGGATCACTAGTCGATGTGTTGGATTTTTTCGGGATAACAAACCTTGTCGAGGAACCCTGCTGAACATCAGGCTTGAAAGTTGACCGAGCTAGCCATGGCATTGCCTCCAACTTGGCTTTTTCTGCAGCTGCTGCCTTCTCGGCCTCTGAAGGCTCCTTGGCAGCTCTTACAGCATCTCTGTACTTCTGGATTTCACGGGATTTCCTTATCCCTCTTAACAGTTCTGTATCCCTTTTCCGCGAAGTTCCTCCTCTCCTTCGTCCTTTCCCTTTCTCTTTCCTTCTAAACTCATCTAATTCTTCATAATGGCGAAATACACACTTCCCAGCACGACAGAACAACTTCGAAAATACGTCTTTTCCAAGCAATTTAGAGGCAAACAAATCTCGATTTGGACTTGTATCTTCCGATATGTGGTGCTGCATAAGATCCTGTATGACAATGTTGAGTGTAGCCGGAGATAATTGCCTTCTCGGCAGTCTAGATTCTTCAGGAGAAAGTTTACTTCGTTCCTCTTCAATTATTTCAGCAATTTGCTTTGCCAGCCTCTCGCGAGACAGCTCAACTTTCGAAAGAACGGATTTCCGAGGTGTCTCTTTGGACGCTTTTAGAGCCATTGGTGATTTCTTCTTCTTCTTTTTTACACAACGACGAAACGTCGCATGATGAGTAGATGGAGACCTTGATTTTTTAGACACAACAACAGAAACATCTGGATAGGAAGCAGAATGATGTGAACGAGATAGCGTGGAACCACCTTCTCTAGATGTTTCATCGAAAGAGTCGGAAACAAACAATGACTTGTTCGTTTTTTTGACAGGTTTCTTCACATGTTCGGAAGTTGATTTACTTGAAATTCTTTGGAATGCTTCAACACTAGAATTTTTCGGATACACCGACCGTTGAGGAAGGGGAGAATCTGGTGTCTCCAAATCTTTTTCGGAATTCTTTCTTATTGGTGAACACAACTGCTTTGCAGACACGCTTGTATCCGAATCTACTTTCGCACAATGTTTTGAAAGATCGAATGTCTCAAAAGAATCCATTCTATTTCCGTCATGAGAAATGTCATTCTCAGCATCATCATCGCCATTGTCGCTATTATCACCTTCAGCAGCAACAACATTAATGCTACTTACATCACCAGCATCATTATCAATATCATCGTCATCATTACCATCATCATGTTTATCACCACCACCATCATCCTTGCCTCCGCTACCAATAGCAATATTATCAACAATATCGCCTTCATGGCTAGTGCAACTTTTAGAATTTCCCGGCGATTGTTGTACCATAGGCAAGGGTTCCGAAGTTTCAGGGATCACTTGATTCAATCCACTTAACATAGGCGGGGTGGGGTCGTCTCTTCTCCACCATTCCGCCTCATCTGATAGTGGTTCAGGACTGATCACTAATGGAGAGACCTTGCCAAAGCTGTCACTAGAAAATGCGTCCAAACGACGCGCTGGTTGTGCAGGAGCACCGAAAGATAACGTTTTTCTTGAAACCTGATCACATTCAGGAGAGGATTTCGTTGAAACCATTAATTCGGTAATACTCTTCAATTTCGGGGACGCGCACACGGATGACAGTGCAGTCGTTCCACAAAATCCAGATGACGGCAAAGTACTGGTTCGAGAAACCGAGACGTTAGATTGGCCACTAAGATCGGTGGCTGGACTCGAATGATTTTTAGCAGGTGCAGCTGGTTGCCCACATGAAAACGAAGTACCAATCGATGAAACTGAGAAAACAGCATTCGAGTCGTTGGCTAAGAAAGCAGTTTCAGTTAACGACTTTTCTGAAATTAGACCAGAATTGAATTCGTAGCTCATATCTGCGAATATTGCTGCTTCATCGCACGAAGGGGCCTTTAAACGAGGAGACGTGCACATCGATGGTTGCTCGATATTAAAAAGTGGTTTCGGTGCAGCAACTAGCAGCGACTTCTGAGCTGACAGAGTGGTAGGACTCAACGAATTGAATTCAGAAATAACATCGTCCGAAAGAAGGTAACCCAGATCGGCGGCTGCATCTACAGAGTGCAAAGCATCTGACCTTAGGGTCGAAGAACCAGGCGCTTGTTGATTTAAAATAGAGTCTCGCTTCACAACGAAATTTGCAGAAGCATTTGATGGTACTGGATTTATGTCCTCAAGGAATTCACTAAACAATTCGGAACTTTCTCTACGTCCTGATAACTTAGCATTCGATTCACGGATCTTCGCATTAGCCGCGAATGCTGCAACCAGTTCATCCACACTGAACTTTTCTCCATAACTTTGTTGCACTTGCCGCTTCAACCCAAGTCTTTTCATAAGCAAATCTCCTAGCGGACCTGCACATTTTTCCTTTTCCATCTGATCCAACTCAAATAAGGTTCGTTCATAGTCTTCTTTCTCGATTCTGTGATGTTTCATAGCCAAAATGATATCAAATCGAAAATGCTGGCAATTCAGTCCTTTTTCAACCGGTGACCCTTGAATATCTATTTCAGAGAGATCGTTTTGAGAAAAGTCTTTCGGATAGAAAAACGTTGGAATCAAAGAACTAGACTCATCGTCAACTACCATCATTCCTGGCGAGCAAGAGTTAGGAGATATACGAGCGGGGACTGTAGCTTCTGAGTCGTTTCGTGGAGGAGGAGGACACTGCGTAATATCAAAGGTTCTCAGCTCTCCATCCATCAATGGCTCGACTAAAACCGCCCCAGACATTGACGACGAAACCATATCTGAGTACCTAGTGGCATGCTGGTCAAGGTTTGCCTCTAATGCTTCGCTCGACGTCAATGCTTCATGATTCTGAAGCATATCAATAATAACGCCAGAAGACGACGACCCGTTCATGTCCATGAGTCCAGAAGAAAAACTGGGCGTTTCTTGCTGTTTATTTGACGAAATTTCTGGAGCATGTTGTAAAACACCAACATTTGCAACCTCACAACTCCTAGACATTTGGTGACCTTGTATTCCAACATGCTGAGTGGCTTGAACACCGCATGCCGACTGTGCACTGTAACTTGAAACCATGTGGCTGTATTGATCACCGTACTGAGCAGGGTTTTCGTAAATTTGCTGTTGAATATGTTGCTGTTGCATATGCTGTTGGTGATAATGCTGCTGTTGTTCTTGATCCGCTTGCTGCCGTGTGCACGGTGACCTTTGTGAACAAGTATGGGGAAAATTCGAGCCTTGTGAATAAGGTGATTGCTGTTGAAAAATGGTCGAAACTGGGTACGATTGCTGCATATAGCTGAATGGTTGAGAGAACGCCGACACCTTCTGAATCTCGGCCGTTTGCAGATACTGTGCCTGTTGTGAATGCACACCTTGTGTGGGATATTGTGCGGATTGGTTTCCAACAAACGCATCATGTGACTGGTTCCCAGCAATCATACGCTGATCAAATTGCGACTGCTGTCCATAAGGTGACTGCTGTACAAACTGTGGTTGCTCACGATACACATTCGCGGAAGCTACTGTCGGCCACTGATATGGAACTCCTTGTGACTGATACATTTCAGCAGCAGAGGAACCCATTTGTGATGATAACTCCTGGTGCTGACCATACGTAACGTTGACCAGACCACCTTGCGCAAATGGGACCGGCGTTACCATTTCACGCGATTGCGAATAAACGTGAGATGACTGTTCATAATGATGAGCAGTTGCTAAGTTTCCAGGTTGCCCGTGGTGTATTGTTACAAGCTGACGATTCGGCATCGAAGGATACGGAATTTTCACTTGACCCTGCTGTGGTTGTGGTGCTGTGAATTGCGAAAGTGGAGGTAGCGAAGGCATTAGAGGACCACCATCGCTTTGAGCATTACTTGATGTCACTTGCTGAGGCATCCACGCAGGCATTGGAATTGCGTTTGAGTCTATTATCTCGCGGTGATCCCGAGCCGAAGTTGCCAACTGTTGCTGCATCGTTGTTACTGAAGACGTTAACACATCCTTGTTCTGTACATGAGTGGCTTGGGCTTGCACACCTCTAACAGATTTGTTTGCTTGATGTTCATGCCATTCCGGAATAGGTGTGGCAGTCATTTGACGACTTTGGAGAGTCATCGACTGCTGCGGTTGGGCTTGATTTGCTGATGGAGCCATCGACGCTTTGCGACGTGTTCGTGGCTTCTTCGTAGGAGTAGCGAATGGTGTAACCTGGTTTTGTAATGATGTGTCAACATTTCCATGCATGGGTGTTACTGTCATGACACGTTGGCTATCTTCACACACGTTACCGTGCATTCCAGAAGTAGGGACTGCATGGTACTGAGTGCCTTGCATTCTAGGCGCGATAGAATACGACTGTCGGGTCTCCATTTGTGGAGCCGGTGTAGAAAACTGCCTAGTCTGCTGCATATAGTGGACCGGTGTTTGCATTGTTTGACTTTCCACACGAGTATCCCTTGTTAACTCAGATCGCAATATAGGACACTGCCGAATTTCTAGAGGTGGAAGTGGAGTGGCCATCTGTGATCGTGGTCCTGATAAGATGGGTTCCTGTTGAGACCAGCTTGGTAAAGGTGTTGCTGCTAGTCTTCGCTCTACAAATGATATTGCTGGAATTGTTCCTTCCGGGAGAGTTAACCCATCTCCCTGCGTATATGGATGCATGGAAGTCGTTCTTTGCATATTTGGTGTACAACTAGCCTCGTTATTGCTCAAATGAGCACCAACGTTCGATGATGTGGCAACTGAAGCTCGTGCAAGTGTCGAGTTATTGAAAGCAGGAGAATAGTTCACTTCACCAGTCATTCCCATTTGTGATGTAATGAATGGTTGGGCGAATTCGAAATCTTGTTCCTGATATGGACCAACAACTGACTGATTTGACGTAGTTGGTGCAAAATATTCGCTTGTAACGTCTTCTTGAATAAGATCATGAATCCCAACTTTCGCAAGGTTGAATGGAAACCCAGCCGGTGCTTCTGCTCTTCTATTCACAACATCAGTTATGTACTTTCTACAAGCACCTTCATACAAAGAGTGAAATTTTAGCAAACGCACAAACAAATGACTGGGTAAGTCAGATGGTACTGATGGGAAAAGTGAGAAACTGAGCGTCTGATTAACTCCTCCTTGACGTTTAATCCGTAAGTTTTTCAAACGCTGAAATTCTCTTTTGTACTCCTCCAGATCGCATCCAGCTGAATAACAATCAATTAATAAACGAGCGAAGTCAGGATGTGTATCTGCAATATCTTCCACAGTATTTGCAGAAAGCACAGCTTCAACAATCACAGGATAATTTCCATCATGCGTTGACGATGAAGTGCTCGTTGTCGATCCTTGGGATGCTTCAGCAGGATCTCCAGTATTATGTGTGAATACAGATTCACGAAGTTTGAAAGACTTCAGTGCCCGATGACGACGAGAACCAGGTTTGTGAAAAACCAGTTTTAAAAGCGATGATTCTTGAGGTCCATCGACGACTACTTCTTCCACGTATAGATCGTTCTGCATTTTGCCTTCCAGAGAACACGGTATATGCTTCATCTTCAAATGAATATTTCTCAAGCCATAGCAACGTAACTTCCTTTTTAGAAACAGCAACGACGAGAACGCAAAAAGGAAATACACTTCAATCATCGTACTAATAAACAGTAACGACGCCAGAGAGTCCATAAGAATTCGAGTCCAGCACAGAACGTTCACCAGGAATACGGCTTCTGCAACAGCGTACGTCAATTTTTGGTCCGAACAAAAAAAAGTCAAAGCAGAATTTCCCCTATATTTTTCCGTGAAAGTGACGCAAGCTGTGCTTCGGCTTGTGTGTTCGCTCGTGAGCTACTGACTGACTCAAAATTAGATAAAAACACAAGAGGTTTCCAAATTGGATGAGATTTGTGCAAAATGAATCAGGAAACTAGGACCGGACAGAAAAGTGTAGGGAGATGCTGCAAATATCACTGACCTTTCAAGGAACATATACCGCTGCGCTGCAGCTCTTGGAGTTTAGCAATCCTTTCCACCAGCTCACTGGATCCTACAAAACACTACAATATTAGTCCAAGCTTCTTTATGTGATATATACTGCAACTTACGCTCAATGTGGCCCCGTAGATCTTCTAGTTCTTTCTTAGTCAAGCATTGCTGGGCACGAACCGTCAGTTTTTCTAGAGCTGTACGTTGAGAAATGATCTGACTGGCCTTGCGCTTTTCCATAGTCATATTCTAAAACACCTAATAAACATCTGAAGGCACAAAAAAATACCAAGTATACCATCATGAATTTGAAGAATTCCGGAATTTTGTCATGCTCTACTATAGCACGACGATAGGCCTTCCGAATTTTGAGAATACGATTGTATCTGAAAAATTATTCACTAGATAAATGAAGCAAGAAACGTTGGCGAAAAAAGAAAAGTTATGAAACTTGCTTTTCAATGCGAGCAAACTTTATATCGTTTTCAAATTCCTCCACTCTGTCGGATGACTCTTCAATCACCATACGACTGATTAAATTCTCGGCTTCGTTGCACCACTCCTAAATTTCAAATGAATAACGCTATACAGATGTGTTCTCACTTTCAAAACGCTTGTAGAGAACGGATAAATGTATAAAACTGAATTTCTATTAGCCCTATTATTCAGAAATATAGGTTAATGTTTGAAACGTTAAGCGTCGAAGAGAATTTCACAAATGTATAATAATACAAACAATTCTGCAAAGTTCAAGATGTGCGCGATATTACAGATATGATAGTAAGCAGGAGAAAAAAAACCATACAAGATTCGAAAAATTTTAGAGCCCTAACCCCCAAAAATGACCTTGCTTTGATTTTCCAGTGAATTTCCAATCATTTCCATGTTTCCCATATTCCGCACCATGTGTGTTCTTGTACAGCAACTGCACATGTTCGACGGGTTCCAAAAATATGCAAAGTACATCTTGGGATTATAAGTTTTTATATTCCACGTAGGAATTACGGCTCACAATAACGATTGAGAAAGAAAGAAGAACAAATTTTGCTCAGGAAATGAACTTCATAGGGTTTCATTTACTCAAATGAAAACGAATTGTGTTCCATTTTCGACCAACTGCACAATAAAGAGTAATAAGAAACTGAAAATGCTAAGAATAATGAGGAATTTTTTCGCCTACTGTGAAAGAATCCGAAGAGGAGTGAAGATGACTATGAAGACATCAGTAATGGATGATCAAGCCCAGCTGTGTCTAGGCTATCCGACTTCTACGACACAGTCTAGGGTTCGTCGCTAGTTTCCCCGCCATACATACAACTTACATAATCTTATGATATAGTTGAAACTTATACTTAGGACTTGTTAGTGAAACTGAAGAGTAGTTGGAGATCTAAAAATATCACGGATCTAGATATTGTTACGAAATATACCAAGCAGGTAATCAATGGATGAAGTCAATAGAAAGCAATGTTCCTTCCCTGACTAACTGAATCATAGTTATAAGACGTATTAAATGATTGTACAAAAGTGTAATATGCTACTAAAACTTTCAAAAACTAAACATTGCAGGTAATATGTGCTGGCTGTTACGCAAAACACTTCCAAAAGCACACTATTCGAAAACATACACAAATCGCACACCTTGGGTGCGCGCCGCAGCAATTCCAATGTATTTATTTTATTCAAAAAAAACCTAGTATTTTTCTCATCGGTAGCAATATGTATGGATAATCTACCGCGGTGGGACACAGCAACACGGATTGAGCCGTCCTAATAACAATTTCTTGCAAATTATGCAGATTACGACACAGTTCTTCGTGGAATGAGTTCGACAAAACTGTGCGGGCATCCATCCATCTGGTACACAAAAACTATATCAGAAAAGCGCAAGCAGTTAAAGAATTATCTTTTAAAAAGTGTGTTGAATAGAACATGTACGGTCCCATGTGAATCCACTTAAGTACTGTCACAACCGTAGTCGATAAAAATACATTATTCGTCGTTCTTGCTTGGGTTTTTTCATATACGAACCACTAGGATAAACTAAAACAAGAAAATATTTCATTGTAAGAGACATAAATCATCATACCCATTCAAAATCACTTCTGCATGGGTTATATGCTAACATATCCATGTCGCTTTGCCGCACCTTGGGCCTAGCTGAGTAATCATTGGAATACAATGCGAGTTCTGGTTTGGAAGCACGCAATTCTTGAACCTTTTCAGTCGGACAAAGTTCAGCCAACTGCAACAATAAAATCTTTAACATCAGCAATCTGAGAGAGACTGGTATGCAAAAATAAGAGAAAAGATAGAAATGAGAGCGATCAGTAAAATAGGAGATAACGAGAAGGATGACAACCTACGCTCTAATTTGTGCTGTGTTAAAAATATATCTCATTATCCTAACTTAATATATCTTATCTTGAAAATATACTAGAAATATGTACAAAATATATTTACATCTCATTCATAACGCGACAACACACCTCACTCAGTCGTCTTTCAGCGACTTTCGTCATTCGAGTCATACGCTTTTGAATCTCTTTCAGACGACGAGCTTTCTTCGACGCCAGCCTTGCCCTTTTTCTTCTTCTTACTGAGCCAGTCGTATTAGGAGATGGTTGAACAAACTCCGATTTCGGTTCCTCAGAGTCCGAAGCCGTGTATTCGTCCTGACAAGATAATGCATTCGTTGAAATAACTTAAAAGCTATTATTTGGAAGGTTGAACATTTCGTCATACCGTTGTGTCCTCTCTCTCCAAACCATGCATGGAATCCTGAACCTCCTCCATTGACGCCTGATCTGCCTCCACATTCTCTCCATCTTCCTTGAAACTTATTTTCTAAACAAGTTCACAACCAGCGCAAAAAAATAAAACATACTCCACTCCCGCAGTCATCGTCAGTTGAAGAACTGTAAGCTTGCACTCTTCGATAGCGCGATGTTTTACCATTCTTTTCTAGAGCTGCCTTTCGAAGACCGCATCTGCTTCCTTTCTAAAAAATGCATTCAAAATCCGAAACATTTGGTCATATTAAAACGGAGAGCCATCGACGACCTTGTTCACCCTCATAATGGCCACGGAAGGCCCCAAGAACTCCCGCACCGACTTGTTAGTCGTGGATCTTGTTCCACATTTAACCTAGAAATGTAAAAGTGCTTGACAACGACAACTGAATGAAACAGCATACTATCCATATTAAACGCTATGACATTGTCTAGGGCCCTAGATACATAGATGCTAACCTATTTCACACGTTCAACAGCAGGTGAATAGGTAATAACAAGCTTCAACATCCAGTTAAATATATAAGATAAAATTACCACTTTAACTGCTCGTGAAAGTGACATCGTGTTTGAGTCGTCTTCGTCGCTGTCATTCTCTGGCTCCAGTCCGGTCGAGTATGCATCTTCCGGAGGCTAAACAGATAGACCGATAAATTTCGAAAACTTTTCGAGCAATTACAAAAAAATTTCATGTAAATAATGGAACACTGTGACTGGCGGTAAAGGTACAGCGATTTCATTAAAAGGATAACAATTTCCAGAAAAAATACCCAGATATAATTTGTCATTTACTTTTCTTCCTATTCTCCTAACTCATTTAACTTTGCAAACAAAGGCTAAAAAAACAACCTCGCTTACGAAAATATAGACTAAGAAGAAAATTTCAACTTTCCTACCGAAAACCTAGTTCATTTAGGTTTGGGAAACAACGAACTAAGTATTCGAAAGTACTGTAACATAGAAATCGTCACCTTATTTCTATCCATTTCGCCATCGGACGGGTCACATGAATCGTCGGTCAGCACCACATCGTTGATTTCCGATGGCTCACATTCCTTACCACATTGGGGCTGCTACATAACTATTTGATAGTTTGAAGAGAAAAACTTCAATTTAACACATGTCAACTTACCTGGCGAGTATCTACATCTAAACGATTCACGTAGTCCCGCACGATTTTTTCAACCACGGTTGTAAGATTATCATCTTTAGGATCCAGCCTCTCCTTACTTTCTTTAAGAGCGTCCACAACCACTAAAACAAACAAAATGAAAAAGAACAACTGCCTCAATACAGAAACTGGTTGTTCAAACGTGGACAGTTCAATACTCACACAACATGTAAGTGATACGATCAACCTCGCACTGGTATCTTAGGGAACCATCAGCAATCATAGTCCTCTTAGTTTCTTCCCTATAACATATAAGTCTAAATAAAAAGCATTAGGTATCTGAATCGCTGCAATACAACAGCTTACCAATTCAACAGTTTAAGAGCAAGCTGACCGATTGGACCACGAATGAAAAATCGGTCATAATACTCTTTTACTTGACTTACGGGACGATTCGTCTCCATCATACGAGTGACTTCTCCCCTTCAAAACGAACGATCTACTATAGGATACAGTAAAAAGCAAGGCCAACTGGTAAAAATAACGTACCAATTTCCAAGTTTGAACCTGTACGCTGCTTCAAGGAGTTTCCGCTCTTCAATAGCTCCCCAGCTACCTTTCGCATCAAAGATTCGACCACCAAGAGGATCACGAATTTCATAATTATGGCCACGAAAATGACGGCCCGCTTCACAACCACACGAAAAACACTGCAAACCGTATACCTATACAAGTCAACATCCATTAAAAAGAACCCCATGCTAATGTTAAGAAGTCGGTATAACCCAGAACTCTTAAGCCACAAACATTACTTCGCCTAAGCAATAAAAAAATGTAAGAACTAACTGATCGACCTACATCTACACATATTATGGCAGGACATTCGCAGCACTTCACGTGTAGTCGATGCTGTATTTGCTGTCGGCAGTTAATACAGATGATAATGTCCTTTGATTCTGAGCCTCCAGAAGAGGCCATTTTTGTTTTATCTGGAAAAAGTAAATTTCAAGAAATGGATAGAATAATTACTTCCAAAAGCTGTGAATAAACATGTACTAATGGACATGAGTCATCTAAACAAGGAACATTTCACAAGGCTCGCTTTTCCCTAAAACAGGACAGTCAATTTTCACAATGGGATTCATGACCTCCACAACAACTAAGACACAATGGCCCGATCAATGAAGGATCTGAAATAGGCCAAAGATGGCCACCGCTATCCTAATCTGCGTCAAAGGCAAAACAACCTTACGGAATTATACGGCCCAAATTCTTTCGTGTGATCGGCTAAACATATACTAACTGTCCATTACTGCTTAATACGATGAACTGTACAGGCATTTCGAATGGAAGACGTTGCCCAGCACGAATTATAGTGTGCATTACGAAGCACCCACTCCGTCATCCCGGGTCAATATAACGCAGCAACCGCGTCGCCAACCACGGCATTATTTGTTTAGCAGCGGAGCTGTCTACTACTATCAAAGACTTTATAACAAAAACAATTAACTAAAGAACAGTGAGGCAAAATAAGCGGTCTTTTTAAGTTTGCTTAATAGGCATTTTACTCCACCCCTGAAGAAATTGGCAGAAACCAGACCTACTTTTAGTTAAAAATAAGTAGACAGTATGTATATACAAACTAAGCAAGACAAAAGCATTTCTAATTCGAAGTGTTCTCGATTCCTGGTGTTGTAATGCACCTACCTATGTTATGGAATTATGGAACCTTTGGCACATCTCAAAAACACATCTACTTCAACAGAATAAGGCCCTAAGTACTACTAACCTAACATATATATATA
>MQTX01000073.1:78044-179185 GCA_009735665.1 Angiostrongylus cantonensis
AAATTGTTATTGCTTTTTACAACTTAGGCGTGTCGTAATCGTAATGATGCGTGATGTGCTCGTGTAATCAGGACGTTCAAGTGATTACGGTAGCAGCTGAAGTTGCACGTTGTGGATCGAAACTGGAAGTCTAATGATGAATGCTTATGATTTTCTAAGTCCGATTAGACTACGGTACTTATCACGCTATTTCATAAGTTCATAAAGGCGGAGTTTACTGTGAAAAATGAAGGAAAAACGAATTGAGAGAATAAACGCGCAGACGGAAAGCGCAACAGAGCCGCGAGCGTGGTTCGCGCGACCTGTTTTAGACTCGTTCCATCTATACCTACTACCAAGATTATCGATCCAACTTATTACTATCGATTGATGATAATAATCAATGGGTTTCGTTTTGCTCACCTTTGTTGACACTTTTTTTATTACCCTATAATTTTAAATGTCAGTAATTGACCTATACTATGTCGGTAACCATTACTGCAATGCCATCACGACGTCGAATTTGAGATGAAAAATGGTATCCTTTCCTTGAAATTCATACACCATTTAGGCAATGCTTTTTGACTTGTAAGGATTCTCCAGCTTTGCGAGGAAGAAGCAATGAATTATGAATTCTCTTAACACCGGTTTTCTCTCGTTCACTATGTCCAGGGTATTATCGAATTACCTCGTTGAGTTCAATGTTTGATTTCACTTCACAGAGTGTCTTTGTGAAAAGGATATTTCTAAATTAGGAAAAGAGAAACAGGTTGATTCTGCTTTTTTTTGGTGAGACCATTTCGACTAGTAAATCTCTTCATGAACATTTGTCACATCAGCAACGATTGCCATCATGCCATTAACTACCCATGGTGGAGAATCTTAGTTAAAGTGCCAACGATTCAGACGAACATCATTCACCGCAGCATCTAACATTAAGTTACTATTATTTTTGGTACCATGATTCCTTCTCAAAGTACTAGACATCTTAATGAAGACTTCTTTCCATAATAACGCATGTTGTTTTTGTCGTCTTCGTATCCTTCGATATAAAATGTTTTTAATATATCTCCTATGCTTTATATTGTTCAAAAATTAAGAATTAACTGAGTAATAACGTCAGAAGGAACTTCGATAATCCTCTAGTAGCACGTGAAAGTCGAGCGTGTCGAGTCCGCAACTCGTCAATTTGTTACGAGTAACGGCCGGTGGTGCCACTGTGACGAACTGTCAACGCCGACTGGCACAATCTGAAGATTTATCGCCGTTGAGCAACTCTCTGTCTGTTTTCTCTATTTTTCCTTCAAACTACATCATACTTTTGCACCATCACTCTTTTGTTTTCTACTGATGATCTCGTTGACGACCGTACTTTCATGTTCCTTTTTTTCCTTTGCAGAATCATCACACAAATCACAGCAAAACGTCTAACGAATCCGTCGAAATGGTTACATACATCATTATCACCATTGAAAATGGTTGACGTTTTACTTACTTCTTTTCTCATAACCGTATGTGTTAATTCAATAAGTAACTTCTTTTGGTGTGACAGTAACAAAAATGTCTAGCTGTATAGAGATTTCTAAAAAGAACTTCGCAATGCATTCATTTAATAAGTAATATGAATAGGTACAATCAACTGTAGTGATGTATTCAGAATTCGGGAACTTACGCTGAGTTACAAATAGCACGACTAGCGTTTACAGGCTCTTTCGCAACCCTTAGTGGTATTGTTTTATACAATTCACATTCTCGATCTGGAAGTATATCTATCGAAACGTTAATCACCATTTATGTTTTCATCCAGTGATAAATGCAAATCTGAAATGGAACTCTCAATAAGGAACCATAGACTAATGAATATGTAGCAGCTCGTTGAGGCTAACCCTTGAAAGATTCCTCCATGAAATCGTTCCAGAAGAATTTGAATCGAAATCCTTTGTTTGAAACATCTTTCATGACTTAAATTATCTTCAGAAAGAGCAGAACTCTTAAGAAAATTCCTCAATTAACGGGTGCTAGTTGAGTGAAGTGATCGAAATCTATATGACTTGTTGTGAGAAGAAATGTGATTATCCTTATTTTTACCTTAACATGGTAAATTAGAAGACTAAATGATTACCGGTGGTTTTATGTGAAACAAAATCATTGTGGTGAGTTTTAGTATCAATGTATATTTGTTTGAGAAATAATTACAGCTTCCATCTTGAAACGGACCCTACTCAAGTCGTACAGAAGTTTGTTAACTCAGGTAATACTTGGTATAATCTAGACCTCAACGTTAGGTAGAACTACTTGGCTTTCGGAATAGCCATTGAATCATTTTCCTTCACGTCGATTTTCTCATCGAGGCTGGTATTCCAAACATCAAGCGATTAAAGAAGAGCGATTTCGTCCAGATGGAGAGAATTGATCAGCATGAATTGTGTTGATAGTGGCAATTACCGACCGCACTTGCGTGAAAAATCCTCACGCACATGAATTTTGAATGAATTTTAAAGAACTCCGAACTTCAGTAATACTCAGAAGAGGGGTTCACAGCATTGTTTTCTGTGCTCCTGTTAAGTTTTAGAACCACTAAGTAACTAAGTCATCGAAAAACTATCGGGCTTTCATCGGAACTTCATAACCGTTGCGTATGTCTTAGTGGAGAAATGTTTGGGAAAATTCCAAAGTGACCATTGTAATTTTCGACACTTTGCAAACAGCTCGTTAGCCTTAGGATTAAAATGGAATTTGTTCTCGTATAGTCGGCTAATAACCTCTAAAACTCTATTGTTCCCTGAACACTGATGAGGAGCTGTGAACTGTGGTATTTTATCAGTCCGACCTATACAGTATTGAATCGAACGACTATTTTCGTTGTGTAACATTAAAACGCTTTATCATTTTTGTATAGTCTACAAACTTAGTACGGTGTTCTAATAGTTCTTCCTACTTCTTCAATCTTCCAGATTATGCCACTAATTGACGCTCGATAGCAATGAATATTTCACTACTAGTATTGCTCGCGTCTGTTACATTATTCACTGGTGGCTTAGAGCAATACTATTCCAGAGGTATGTTCAAATTTTCTACTTACAATTGTCACTAATAGACTTTTTTTTTTCTTAATGAAGCATAAGTATTGAACATTAGATCATTCTATGGTGTTTTCACAAGTTGTATGTGGTATCGTCTTTAGTGCTCACTCTCCGTTCCTTAATGACAATGGGTATGACCATTGTAAATGTTCGTGATGGGACGCATGTGGCGCATTCGTTAGAGGTGCCCTCTAATGCACGCGGGATGTTTGGTTCGATCTTGTGAAGTGGTGTAAACAACAATCGGCCCATCACTGTAGTGTTGACGACAAACTGACTTACTTTGGAGCACAAAAGCGCTGATTTGATGCATCGCTAGACCTTTACAAACCATCCTTGCTTTGATCAAATTTGTACTCAATCACCGCTATTATGTCGTTAATGAAATTGAATGCATGACACATTCATGATGGGGTGATCAATGCCATATCCTTAATATAACTACTAGTCGATTTCTGTATGTTTTCATTCTTGTGATTTCTTTCCTTAAACGGTAGTATTGAAAGCCTGACTCATTAGTGACCGCTCTACTTAGATTTAATCGCAAAAGAAACTGAAGTCTCCATTGGACGGGTAGTAAAGGACATCGAACAGTAATGGATGGCGAAAATTCTGACAAAAACCAGCGTTTCTCTTACCGTAATGATATTCATAAGACCGCTAAACAGTTTTGTACGAAAATTTCATAATCCATAGGATGCTGGTATTACTGCTTAACAACGTCGTATGATGTCGTATTTCGTAATTCATAAGACGTCAGCATTTCTGCTACACACTTTCGTGCGAATATTTCGTAACACATCGCGAAGAATGCCGTAACGTGTGATGTTTTTGTGATTGACCGTTAGTTACTTCGTGCCATATGATATCGTGCCGACCTTCGAAATACAGAAAGCGGAAGCGGTAAGTAGGTGAACAAAAAACTCACTAACATCGTTGCGTTCCTGCCGTATGACTTTACAACTGAGAAGTAGAATTTTTGCATAGAAGACAATGCAATAGCATCAAACAGCTATCGGGTTTTAGAGAGATCAATTTTGGAAAGAATGCGAAGCCTAGGTAAACAATGATGAATCGAGTGATTTCGTACATGCAACACGGTTTTGACTATTTATCACATAATCTGGTTAGTTTGTTATTCACTTTCAATTTTATGCTAAGGAGCATCTCAGTTCGAGACTATCTACCTAATCATAACCCTGTACCTTTTATACCTGTGTGTATATGTCTACTTTGTACCTTGTATACCTTTATATTTCTAAATTTATTCTTAGCTCCGTTCCTCGATTTATGAAGGTTGTCTTTTTCAAGTTTTAGACCAAGTCATAGTCTTCTTGGAAAGGAAAGACAGAAAGAAAGGCCTGGAACAGGCATATTAAAACAGCACGATCAAGTGAAACCATTACAGAACTCTCTGAAAGAACATTTATTTAGATGGAATACCCCGATTCAAAACATTCGAGCGGCTCAATCATGAGGTTTTTCTTGGCGATAAGGTGCGTGAAAAAGGCTTTAGCCACTTCAACTTTGTTCTTATAATTGCTTGTCATCATTCTAAAAAAAAAAACTAGGGGCGACTTTGCATTCTTCTTGTGCGGTGGCCGCCATCAATCAAAACGACTTCGTTGCTCGACCGCTCCTCTTCGCACCTAAACACGTTCTCATTTTGACGAGAATTGGACGAAAAACTTGTAAAAAATCTCCCCAAACTTGTGATAACTGGTGATAGATGTTAGTTGAATTCCAGAGTTAACTAAAGACGTCTAATGAGTTTTGACCACATTGAACTCATGACATTAAATATTACTGCGTAGTTAGTTGGTATAGTATTCTTTTGTAATACAGTTATGTGATGTGAAGAATGTTATAGAGCATCTACCAATACTTGAAACAAAAAAGAGAATGGAAAATAGCAATTCAGGCCTTTATGGAGTACGTCCTCTTTAGTAACGCCTAATCAGGGGATAGAGATCTTTGTTTTAACACTTGTTTTCCATTAATGTGACGAATACGTGTGTCCTATCAGATGAAGTAACATAATCAGTGAAGTTAATATCAGTAACGGATTTATGATAAGTCGAAGAAAACACAGACAAACTCGATTTTGAACGGAAATTGTTTGTATCGACTTATTGCAATATACTTATTTGTCGTTGATTTCTTCCACAGAATCCTAGAATATCCGTCAGCGCTCACCTGCTGCATCACATACAGCGTGCTCAAACTACTGATTAGAGAGCAGAGTTAATCCGTAGATGTCATTCATACTCGTCGCTAGGCACTCTATGTGGCCTGCTTCTAATCATTTTGAAAGAGTTCTTTTCATTGAATGGGTACGGCTTCAGTTGCTTAATTTTTTAGGTAAAATTGACATGCTTGGCAATGTCAAAGTCCCCTTTGGAAGTGAAGTGGTACCGAAATGGTGAACTTCTGAATAAGGAAGCTTTCGGCCATCGCTTTCGTGAGAACAAAAAGCATATGACGCTGGACATTAAAGCTGTTGAAGTCTCTGATCAGGTTTGGCTACTGAATACCGTAGAGTACAACTCTCTTATACATAGTGAATAATTGCAGGGAATGTGGACTTGCAGAGTAAGCAATCATCTCGGTAAAGTGGATCGAAATTTTACAGTAGAAATAATAGGCAAGTCAGCATGTTTTGAACCGTAATATGGCATGATATTACCTCTCCGCTGGAGTGAGATTCATCATGTAAAAGGATAGGAACTGTTTAATAGACGTGATGGAATTATGCGATGCCGTTAGGCAAAAGCAACGGAGTCACATAATGACGTTAGGTCTTCGAGCTCGGCCATTATGAATGTCGCTCCTTGTTCACTTTTTCATTTTTCTCTTTCTAGAAGTTTCTGTTCCTCTTTTGTGTGATTTTTGCATGATTTGTTTGCATGTGTGGAGTTGCAGATTTCTGCGACTATTTTGCTATGCGATCGGGTGCAGCATTCGCTTTACCACCGGCGTCGATTCCAATGGAATGCATCTGTCTTTGGCAGATAACGAACGATAAAGAACGTCACGATATCGACTACTCAATCGCTACTACAACAACATGCAATAAGTATGCGTCCCGTATCGAGAAGCGTGCCCGAAAATCGCGTAAGGACCCAATTGCATGTGTTGACCCACCGTGCGATATGTTCGGTGTACCTTTATTGATGATAACGACATCGACAGCGTTGAGGACGACCACGATCACATCGATGACGTCAAGGATGATGACGGCTTCATCGACAACGAAGGTGACCACACGACCAGCGGCGCATGTGCATGCTACGCTTATGAAAGGTACGCTCCGATGATTACATCAGTTTCAGATCCAGTAAAACTATTCGATTGGCTGGCTGATAACAACGGTGTGAATGTGGCGCATTTGCTTCCACAACTGATTCCGTATCACGAAATGCATCGCATCAATGAGACACTTCTGAATTGGCATTCTCTCAGTCAAGAAAAGAAAGTAGAACGCGCACGTCATATAGTAAAGGCATACAGTGAAAATGTTATTGGTAGGCGTAGATAAGAGTTCACTATTCTATAGGTTTTAATATTTCATCACATCGAAAGCTCAACATAGAGAATGAAAAATTTATAGTCACGTCCTGTTAGGAATCACGTTCAGCCTCAAAACTATATGATTTTTATTATTTTATTTTTTTTTCGAAACCGACTTTCTTTTAACCTCGGTGCGACTAATCAATGTCTATTCCCTCTTTGATGAGCTTACACGAAGTTGATAACAATATTTATTATCGGCTAACGTTTTGACGTCTTCGTCTTCATCAGAGCCGATGATCCGACTCGTTAGCCGGAAATAAACACATTTGTCAACCTCGTGTAAGCCCATCGAACAAAGAATACATATTTTATTTGGTCTATCTTCACATTTACTGTGCGGATCCCAGCACTTCTCACATCCAATTCGTTTTCTCGCATCCACTGTCATCGAAGGTGCTCCAAGATTTTACGTGCCGCTTCGGTTGCCGCTTGAAGATTTTCATTTCACCTTGAATGGCGTATAATGCTGGTCGAGTCGACTCTCCCCGATGTCCCGGGATAGCCGATCTGGAGCGTTCCCAATTGGATTGCAGAGAGCGGCTTTTTTCTTAGAGAAATCCGGTACCAATTTCTCCACCACGGAGGAATGAGAGCCTTGGCTGACCAGGAGCGAAATCGAACTAGCCATGCTCGTGATGGCATCACTACCACTGTGCTATCCGCCCCATGCTAAACTAAATGATTGTAAGAATTTATTTCGAGTAGGATAAAATACACGGCAGTAGGTGGCCGTGACTAGTTCTTACGCTTTTGCCATTTTCGTGTTCATTCTCGACTTGTGATTACAAAATAACTAAAATGTAATGAGCTAAATTCTTCGCTGTATTAGTTCATTACTCATCTTTCTTTTGACGAGGTGATTCCTGACGACTATTATTATTCTGTTGTATAAAATTTATGAAAATTTCAGACGATAATTCGGACGAACACGGTGACGAAAAACCGATGTCTAGACTTCGCGAGATAAAACAACAACGTCCTATCAGCTCTATTTCAACGACACCCTCGGTAGTACCAACTTACAGGAGGCGAGTGATAGAGAAGGAGGTCAACTACGAGCCACCGCCGCCAGAAGGTATTCATATTTTTAGTTTGTGATAACTGCACTTTCATTTATTAATCGCCGATCATCGTAGCATTTCCCAGAAAAACTAGCTACTGCACTTGTGAAATGAATGACTTCGAGTTTGATTTTTACATGGATTATGGGCAATAGTAGTGCTGCGTTTGCTGCTGACAAGTTTGATTCAAGGTCACAATACGATTACTAATTGAGAAGGCTGCATTTCATGATCCGTCTACAGGCGTCTTCTTAAATTCAGTCGATACAGACAGTATCAAAACATCGCACATCAGACCACTATCTGTTGATATCCTGATTTCGAAATCAGCGGAATGACCACGTAAAGCCATGTATTGATGGATTGGTAATGTAGTGACGGATGTTGCCATCAGATGAAGGTTGAAATGAAGGATTGAACCTCAGCAAGAAGCATACTTTAGAGTCGCCATCAGCGAGATGGGTGCACGTATTTACATTCTTCGTTATGAAACTATACTCGTTAAACGATAAAAGGGATAAAGTTCTTGGCGTCGACCAATTCCTGGGGGATGTACCATGCATTCATTAAGCATCGTTTGGAGGTGATTGGATGCATATCTGGCCTTTACAATGACTTACGGTGGCCCACTGATGTATCGGGCCAGTGTTGCTATCTTCTCAGACAAGTCTGCTGCCAATTTGCCGACTATGGAGGGATGAAAAGCTTGGTGAGCCATAGGCGCATGGATCGATTCCACCTGTGTGTTTCAGGGCGCCTCCGACCACTAAATCACATGCACACTCATTACTCCTTATGAATTATGGATTTATAAATAACCATCTTATGAGCGGAGCACTTCAACTTTTCTGCAACGATCTATGGAGAACGAAACAAGTGTGAATTCTAAATGTTGAGGCAAGCTCCGTTCGTGATTGCGAGTTAACTAGCTATACTAATATGTAATGATTGCACAATAACTGTTATGCCCTATCTTTACCTATTTTCGCTGTCATGTAGTAGAGATATTATTATATCTCTACAACTTCCAAGTCCTTATAAGTGATTTATTTCTGGATTGGTTGCACAATCTCATGTTGCGTACACCAAGGTATGTCTTTTTCGTATGAGCTTGGTCAACCTATGAAGAAGTTCCTGTTTGCATTCGATAATCAACTTTAAAATGAGGCAAGATGAATTACCGAAAACTCCACGGAATTTAGTAACACGCTAGGAAACCTCTGTGCACTACATAAGTACGAGTGGCTAGTAGTGATGATAACCTGATAAGTTTTGCTATAACGTTCTGTCAATCTGACAAAAAGGCTGATCCGATAACAATAAGCCAAAATAGCACTCGTTAAGTAAGTTCGAGTTCCCAACTTTCCGTTAAGTTTGTTAAGCAAGAATCTTTTAGCCCTGACAATCGTCGACAATTGAGTCAGATATTACGGAAATCTCTATTCGTTTCTGTCACGCTTAAAAGCCTCTGAGTCTCTATTGCTGCTTCGTAAGATTTAAAACAACATCACTCTGAACTCCTTGATTTCTAATTTTTTCTTGGAGAGCCGGAGCCAGCGGGTACTCTTTATTGATCTGCGTGGGAAGCTAGGTATACTCACGGGTGGAAGTAGATGTGTGGAGTTGGACGCGATCTCCACTTTTCTCTCGCGTACTTCGAAATTACCTGGTAGAGACTTGTTATGAAGATCTGCGCTGTGTAATTTACATATATACAAGCAGACGTGTGAACGTATGAACTTGATGAATGAACGTGTCAATGAATCCGGTGAAGCAACGTGAGGGATTCCTTTTCTCGACTCCTTCATTTAAGCGGCAGGTTAAAGAAGGGAAAGTTGGGGACGAACTTTGAAATCTCATTATGGTACTTCTTATGCAGTAATAATACATACTAGAGGAAATAGAAGTGTAAGTGTGGATCACATTTATGTTAATGTGCACCTCATTCAGTGTTCCGACCGCTGTGTAAACATATAGACGTATTCGCATTTGTGTAAACCGTGCGGACCAAATCACTCTGACGATATTTTGGGATAACAGAAGATGAATGTGAGGGAGCTCACTCTCTAAATAAATCTTTGAAAAAGTCTTGATGAGCATCGTAGAAACAAATCCGACAATAATCAGCTCATCTATTGCGCTAAAAACGCTGACAGAAAACAAGGAAAAGAAGAGTGGCAAACGCTCGAAATAAATGGTGGTTCAAATGCAGAATTAAATCTCTATCTTGGTATTGTTGAAGGAGAACTTGAATCATAACCTCCTGATGGCAGCACGGCAACAAAATTGGCAAATGAGGACTCCGTAATTGAAATATTATCAAATTGGAGCTCGCACTTAGTAACAGTCTGCTCTTGCATTGTAATTCCTCTGTTTCGGACACTTAATCCTTCCGAGTTTTAATACCAGTGTGTACTTTATCCTAGCTAATCTTTGCAATTTTAAATGCAGTAAAATTTTCCAAGAATTTGCAGTGAAGCCGAGCTTCAAAGATGGGGATGAAACTTCTCGAAGTTTGGCGTCTCCAGCTGGGAGAACAGTGAAGTTGAGCTGTCGTGCAAACGGTTATCCTGAACCACGGGTTCGTAATAGGATAATCGTATCTGGAGAATTTTAGACCTATATACAACGTTTATAGGTTGTTTGGCACAAAAATGGTGCCATAATCACGGAAGCCAGTCCACGTATGACTGGAGCCGATTTTAAAATTCGAAAGGGTATGCTAGAGGTAGAGGATGCAGCTGAAAGCGATTCAGGAAAGTACATGTGTGAGGTGAGTGATGTTTATGAAGTCTAGAATTAGTTGCGAAATATAACTTCAATGATACTGAGGTATTTGGGAAACTCCGGACCGCAGGTGTCTGTGGTGGGGAGCAAACGCACCATTTCTCCTTACGGGGCTAACACGTTCATCACCACACCATGTAGGTTCTTCGTTTCGCCTGTCTCTCAGCTAGCTCTATCGATCAGTGCAATCAGCAATCACCCGTTAATGGGATTGATCTGGGAGCCCAAATCAGCAATGAACCCATAGAATAGAACTAGTTGATAGACAGTCGAAACGAAGGACCCAAATGACGTGGAACTTGTTAGCTCCCGGAAAGGGTAATAGCGCGTTCGTTCCACACCGCAGAGTTTTGCAAATATCTCAGCAACATTACGGTTACATGTCACTGTCACTATCATAGATAGAAAAGCCGAATTATATAGCGAATAAAAGAAGGGGAGTCATTTGCTGAGTTCATATCATTTCATAGGGAATGAGCTGGAAAAGCTTGGAATCAACTTAGATGTGCCACTCGCTACGCGGATTTAGGCGTTGAACCTGAAGTGTTCAGCTTTTCACGATAATAAAAATGCTTTAGGATCGGCAAAAATGTAAGATGTAATACAAATTGGCAACGATAACAATTAGGCTGTCTAAAAAATCCCAGTTGAGCTTCTTAAACGTATATGGGCACTTGAGATAATCTTCCTACTCGTAGGTATTTAATTCTTTGGGGACCATTCGGAGAACATTCAATGTCACGATCATCAATCGCATGCGCGGACCACCTATTATCGTCCCTAATATTCTAGTCAATCAAACGGTACGCATACTGTATTGTTTCATTCGATTTCAAGTGTAATATTTGGACATTTATATAGTTTCATTGTTCAATTTTGTTTTTAGGTAAACGTGAACGGTACAGCTGTTTTCAACTGTCGCGTCGTTTCCGATCTGACACCCTACATTTTTTGGGTGCGAATCGATCGTGTCAACGGGTCACTTCACTACTATAATGAAACAGCGAAAGAATACATGTTTAAGTACACTGAAATGGACGCAATTGAGGTTTGTAATCACGTAGTACTACTGTGTATTCGTCAAAGTATATAAAACTGGGAATAGTTCATTCTGCTTGAAATATTAAATCCACTTCTAAGAAACGAAAGTGTCTCTGAAGAGAGAAAAGTCGTGAAAGGATTCACCATCAAGTACTAAAGTACGCGTTAGCAATCTCACGTCAGCTCAGAGGTGGTCGTAAAGTAGTATAAGTAAACGAATTCCGAAGTTAGTCATAGGGCGGTTTTTCGTAACGACATATTGTTGAAGTCATTAACTAATTCGGTCCGGTTAAAATGAAATAAATGAAATTCATGATTTAGAATTCACGATTCATGAAAATTTGCAGAATGCCAACGTTGTTACAAACGACGATGAATCAACACTAACGTTAGTGAATGTTACTCTAGAAGATCAAGGCATATATGCCTGTATAACAGGAAATTCACTTGGATCAGTAAGTTGTGATATCCTTAAATTTTCACTGCTTTGTGTGCTAACGTCAATAAATTTCATAGGTACTTGCAAACGCTACGTTAACGGTAAACGAATTTCTTGGAATGGTACTGCTCACAGGGAACCCTGAGCCAGAATACTCAACATGGAGCATACGTGAGTCATTGTTCTTTGAATTGTTCTAGCTAAGGAAATCCAAGCCGATTACCTTGTAATCTTTGTGTTGACTGGCTCTCAAGACGAAGTTACTGGGACAATTTCGAAAACGAGTTGTTTTTTTAATGCTCAAGACCTTTTTCAGTTCTTTTACTGTTGATAGTGATGCTGCTTTCGCTGATGCTCAGTCTTTGTGTTGCGTACTATGCTTGCTTCCGTATCACGAAGAAGCATCGCGAATTAGAAGATCGTGCTGTCTTGATGCCAAAAAGGAAGAGGGTAGTCCATATTTTCAGTTCTTTCTTATTGTATTTACGTTTAGATTTTTCAGTGTTTTTGATATTATTCAATTTTTTATTGTTTCATTAAAAGCTTACGGCAAAGTAATCTAATCTGATGAGCGATCTCAATTTTTCTTCTAGTTTTTCTGCCTTCATTAGCCATAGTAATGCTGACCCTTTTCAATTTGGGAGAGTGCTTTGGTAACAACTTATGTGGAAAACCTACTTACTGATGAATAATTGAAGGTGATTGTTACACATAAGCCATATCCAGACGAAAAAGATGGGTGTTCGGATCTTCCTTCAACATATCAGGTTCAGGTACATTTTGTTTTACTTTGAACTAAGAATTTGCGAAGATTTATTGGCCAAGAGAATCCCAACATATGCTTATTGAGTTGTTCAACTCTACGAAGAGTCTTCTTTTACGATATTTCCGCTTCTTTTCCATATTTTTTCATAATATCCGTAATCGTTTATCGCCTCGTCGCTCTTGAGTGTTCTACACTGTCTATAAACTATAGTGAATGATAATCTTCCCCAACCTTCCTAGTCAAATTGGAATTATACCAAGGGGCCTACATGATTCTCCGTGATTCGTGAAGACAGGTCATTCAATTATTCAAAGGAATTTTCTCGCGACATTGCTACGATATTCATTTGAGTTTGTGAATCTGAGCGCTTTGCCGGCTAGTGACGTATTGCCTTCAAGGCGGCAACAATTGTAGGCATTGATTTTCTTGTAGTTGGGCTTTCTGCCGAAAACATTATACTTTCTTTGTGATTAGGTGACCTTTTCGCCAAAATAGTGATTCCCTTGCTCTACATTGCAGTTCTATACGCAGAGACGCCACTTGGCCACGCCGTAACGATTAAAAAAAACAACGTGCACTATAACAGTACCTTTAACAATGTTAACTACGTGATTTTGCAGATTGTTGAGCAAGCATCATCGTCTAAAGGACGTCGTCCGCGCTTAAGCTCCGACTTGACACTGCTCTCCGATTACGAAATCGATCCGGATCCTCAGTGGGAGATCGATAGATCGAGGTGAGAACTAAACCAGAAGGGCCTTTTCAGAATAAGCGGCGTTCTAGCTAGTGGAAAATAGCAGTTATTCAGAAGAGCGCTGGAACAGGTAGTTTACCAAATCATCCCTTACCATTTACAATTCCCATTCTACATTGTAAACATCACATTCCTTTAACTGCTCTCTTATTTTTAGTACACTTTGATAATTAGAAAACAACATAATATCAGTCACGTGTTTAGACTACAACTAGTTGATATTCTTGGAGAAGGAGCATTCGGTGAAGTTTGGAGGGCAAATTTGCGTCCAGATAAGAACGACCCGGACTCGCCTCAGGAAGTAGTTTTTTTTGAAGATTGATATTGGTTTATTCGTCTTCGAAAAAGACAATTTGTAATTGAAGGATACTCAGGTGGCTGTGAAAAAATTGAAATCGTCAGCACACGAGAAGGAACTCATCGATCTTGTTAGCGAAATGGAAACATTCAAAGTGGGTTGTTGTTGTTCTTTGTGTTTATCACTTTTGCTGCATGGATGAAATTCTAATATTTTAAACTTATTATTCACTATCTACTCTTTTTAATGTCAAAGTATGTTGCGCAATATAACTTAAGTAATTGTGAGATAATAGCAAAACTCCGGACCGCAGGTGTCCGCGTTGGGGAACGGACGCACTATTACCTTTCCCTGGGCTAACGCGTTCACCACCACACCATGCGGGTCCTTCGTTTCGCCTGTCTCTCTCCTACCTAATTCTATCGATTTTTTTGCCATCAGCAATCACCCGTCAGCGGGATTGGTCTGGGGAGCTCGAATCGGCAATGAACCCATTTAAGCTGAGGCTATGGTTATAATCACAGTTTTGACTTATTATTTACTGCATACTTTTTTGATGGCAGAGTATGTTGCGAAATGTAACTTTATTGAAGCTGATATATTTGCAAAAATCCTGACCGCAGGTGTCTGCGATGAGGAACGAACGCTCTACTACCCTTTAACGCATTTACCACCACATTCCGTTCCTTCGTTTTGCCTTTCTCTCAGCTAGTTCTAATATTTTGTTAGCTCTGGTCTTTTTAATTTTCGAACTCTTTAGTAGTCAATTAAACAATGTTTCTTTGAAACTTTATGTCGTTATAGGCTAACACTGGAAAACAGTCTTTTTCCTATTTGTTATATATCTTTCTTAAAGATTATTGGCCGTAACGACAATTTGCTGAGGTTGATTGGATGTTGTACTGGTTCCGGACCACTATATGTTGTTCTGGAATTGTGCAAATATGGAAACTTGAGGTAATTTCGGTTATTATTGTGGCTGAACCTTCCTGGTGTAAGCTGCAACACACTGTGGACAGATAGTATCGCTTTCTTTAGTGCATATTTGGTACCTTTTTTACAGTATGTCATTTCATTTTTTATCTAGAAGAGTGCAAACTTTCTGCACTGCGACATCATCGCTACTTTACAGCTCCCTTTTGTGTCTTGAGAGCAACGAATACGAGGCAAGCAAAATTTTAAATAATGGGATGGCGCAAAACAAACGCAGCACTTCCACGTTTTCCACACTTCAATTCCGACATCCTAGCCGCTGGAGGGCTTTTCCGAAAGTCGGACGGTAACCTACGTTAGATTGGTCATTGTTCTAGCAGAATCACCGATTTTGAAAAGGAGTAGAAGATTTTCGTCAGAACACCCTGCTATGTGTAAACGTATGCCAGAAATAAACGTCATCTTTATGGCAACATAGCATCACTTTCACACATAGCTTTATAATCATTTACGGACTCGTGGCTGCCTGTTGTGACGATTTGGAGCTGGCCCGGTACGTGTTCCTTGGAAGCCTATAGAAAAATCGTACCAGATTATCACTTTGCGAGCTTAACAAAAAGTTAATTCTTCGGTTAATTGATCAACTAGTTATTTAGTCGATTAACAGATAAGTCAATTTTCGAAGTGATCAACATGTGTACCGATGAAGTGGGCTCAACGTTTGGGAAGCCACTACGTGTTTGCTGTTAGACAAAGTCAGATTTAAGGCAGTGGAGGTGTTTGATGAGAATTTTTTTTGTCCGGGAAAGATCGAAGTCAAACGGTGTAAGATTCTGGCTTTAGGCGAGGTATGAACCATTGTCTGAAAGAGCGTTACTAGCTTCCGGTGAGCCATCGAAATGAGTGTGGACATGCATTGTCATGGTAGGAGCGTGCTCGGATTCTTCCCGGCCGTTTTTTATTTCACCGGCAATAAAGCACCGAATCTGATTTATGTACTCCATCGCGTTTAACTGCTCGTTGCTCAGCGTTAGTTCCCAGGACGGGAAAACGTGCCAGTTCCGTTAGTTTAAAAAAAAAAACTTTTTCTGTAGATGCCGCGGTAGCAATTGATGGAGCGAAACCTAGGCAATGTGGCAAGCGTCCCGTTCTATCGACAGCGCGAATTAACACTGATGACGTATGAGTTTGATTTTGGCAAAGATGATAGCCTCTCTAGTTCTTCATGTCGCCGAAGTTTTGTACCTCCACACTGAACAAAAATACAACGGCTGGTAGGCGGATATTGGCTCCAAACACCAGAACCAGCGAAGCACGTTCGAATCTTGCAGGGTGACTTCAGTTTAAACTTTTTTGCCCAGTGCAGTTTCAGTTTCATTGGCGGAATGCGCATGTTGTTCGCGCGTAAAAAGTTGTAGATGATCGATTTCAGTGTCTACCAATTTAATAACTCAAAAAACCAACTTTCTGCAAACCACGACATAAATAATCGATACATTCGTTTATATGTTCTTATGGACTGATCTTGTTCATTTGGTGCGAAGCTGGTACAAGTTCTCGTTGTTATCGTTGTTGCTGTTGTTGCTGTTGTTGCTGTTGACGGTCCACCGTTGACGTTTCGACGATTTCCCCTTCCTTAGAGTTATACTGTTACGAGTGGTACTCGAGTACGAGGTGTAAAGCCCCACTCGTAACAGCACGGCTCTGAGGAAGGCGAAACCACCGAAACGTCGACGGTCACCCATCAGCAGGAACAACAGCAACAGCCGCCACAACTTCAACCAGCCTTGCATGAGCTAAACAACATCAGTTTATAAGAACATATAAATAAACATACCAATTTAGTTTTTGTTGGTTCGTTTTAAAAACTCTTGGAAGAGAATCTGCTTGCTAGTTGAGTATGCTTGAAAGCCATTGAAATGAAGAGAACATTTTGAGTGGCGTGCTGCGTGTTTCGACAACCCACGAATTTGGAGCTCTTGGGAAAATCGGTGACAACATTTTTTTTTGCAGAGATTTTCTTCGTATCCATCGCCCTCGCGAAGAACACCAGGAGGCAGTGACCAAACAAGGGGAAGAAGTTTCTGATTATCTAGAGCCACGAAAATGGTCGGACAGGTGTGACAACAAGGTACTGTTGACAGATGATTTCGGTTGCAAACAATTATGTGGCACTTTTTCCGGTGTTTTAGGTTGTTATACACAATATCACCCACAAACACCTGGTTCATTTTGCATGGCAGATTGCGAAGGGAATGGAATTTATGGCGAACAAGAAGGTACGGAAACATGTAGTGTCATACCAGAATTCATCGCTCAATCCAAATCTACAGCCCGTGCTTGGCAAAATTTGTGGGTATAACAACGAAAACATGTCTTCTCATTTTTATTCCATTAAACAACATAGTGGACTTTGTACTCTACTACCTTTGTGTCTATTGATTTTATTCGCTGGATCGGTGATGGATTGTCGGGTTCTACAGCCCCCACTTTAGCGTTCCAAGAGAAAAAAAAGGTTGTTTATGACTAATGATTGATAGGAACGATCTTTAGATCATCCATCGCGATTTAGCTGCAAGGAATGTTCTCGTCACTGAGAATTTCGTTATGAAAATATCAGACTTTGGCCTTTCGCGAGACGTTCACTGCAACGACTATTACCGGTAGAGAGGTTTTTCTTCTTGATAGAAAAATATGTAGAAGTTGAAGATTCTGTGTGAGCATAAACCACTTTATCAATCTTGGGATGTATCATGATTGATATAGAAGAACAGCTGTTCGCTCGATGTCTTTCCATTTTAAATATCTTGCGTTTCAGAAAAAAAGGAAACGGACGGCTTCCAATTAAATGGATGGCATTAGAAGCGCTCGATTCCCATATGTATACCGTTGAAAGTGATGTGTAGGTTTTTAGATATCGTTCTATACTAATACTTTTGAAAGACTCATGAAACCACCGGCGGTACTAAAATCGGGTGAGGTGCATATTTTCCTTCTAGTTCTTTAATAATGCGTGATAGCTGTTTTTACTCATGTTTAGATGGTCGTATGGGATTTTACTGTGGGAAATTATGACAATGGGAGGAACACCTTATCCAACGATCGCCATGCCCCAACTCTACTCGGTACTCAAGGGTGGTTACAGGTGACATTCCTTATCATAGACATGATCTTTACACTTCTTCCGTGTACAATTAGGTGCATTTTTAAGGATGGAAGCACCTCAAAAGTGTCCAGGGGAGATTTATGATCTTATGGTGTCGTGTTGGCAGGTATGTGGTAGAAATTTTTACATTTGTTTAAAGTGTGTTATGGTTTGATCCACTTAATTCTCTTTATTTAACAAAGTGGTTTTTATGCTGGGCCTTTTGGTCACTAAGAATTATAATGGCTGACTTTAAGCCTTTAGGAGAAAAGGGAGAAACGACCGACTTTCAAGATGATTGTTGATTATTTGGATTGGATGCTGCAGGATGCAGATGTGCGGCAAATAGTTTGCTGTTTCATTTTAATTATCTAAAAGGAGTCTTAATTGTGCTTTTCTTTTACTATCATGTCATGCCTTCTTTCTTTTCTCTCAAATGTTAAGGAATTGTATTCATTTATGCAACCACATATTAGAGACATGTATTTCTGCACATTCTTTCAGAGCGAGACCATGTTCGACGATATCGATGGTGCTCCACCGCCTCCGTCGAGTGACAGTAGCCTGGGAAGGAAACTACGTACGCGACCTCTTTCAGCTCCGGTTTTTCTTCCTTCTGATGTTAGTTCTCAGCAACTGTCCTTTACTTTATCTTATTTATAAAAATTGGTTTGTTGATTTCTTTAGCCACAGCATACAATTTGTGATGAAAATGTGGACGGCGGCGGTTCTGCTCTGGTGAAGGGTGACGGCGCTGAGGAGCAGGAAAATATGCATTCGTCCGACCAGGAACATCAGTACTGTAACCAACCGAGTGAGCTCTCAACGACTACTGCACGATTAGTTCGTCAGCAGACTGGTAGGCCTGTGAAAATACGGAATTGTAGTGATTCCACAAAGCTTTTTGTAAAAAGAGTTGTAATTGGTATTTCTAGAACAATGGAACAAACATGAAAGTAATTGACTTTTGTGTCTTCTTATGAGGTTTAGTGGGCTTGAAAAAACATGTAACGTTTACTATGTTAATCTGGTAGATAGAAAACCAACTGAGAGAAACGCAGAGCAAAGACCTCCGTGGCACATTATGTAGTCTACGAGCCCCCAGAAAGGGAAATTTTGGTTCGATCTGGTCCGGGTCCAAGTTTTGCGAATATCTCAGCATAGTTGTGATTGATTTCGCATAATACCCTGTCGTGTAAATTGCAGTAGGCAGTAAATTTAAAAGGAAAGATTGTGATTTCGACTGCAGCATCAGCTTAATTGTGTTCAATGCCGATGTGGGCTTCCCAGATCAATCCCGCTGACTGGTGATTACTTATGGTACTAGTAGATAGAAAACTAACTGAGAGAAACGCAGTGGAAGAGCCTCCGTAGCGTAGTGTGTAATGCGCGGGTTACACCTTCGTTATCATTATGCTTGAAAAAGTTGTAGACGTTGACGAGAGCGCCGGTTAGTACGCTAGATGAGCGAGAGCTTCGAAGCAGAATTCTTTGAAGTAGAATGCTAGATCACAGGTTCCTAAATCACTCTATAGATCAGTTCTGAATGCATATGCTGCAATTTTTGGTGAATTTCCTCTATTTCGTAAGATCAACATTTAGAAAAGGCTTAAAATGGACAGTCTGTCTGCTCCGCATTTAATCCGTCTGTTCATCTGGCTTCCATTTATCCAAATTTCCACCTTCCTAATTTCTTTTAAATGACATTTTTCGATGGGTCTTCTGTTACCGCCTTTAGATGCACGTTTTCAACCACCGATAGGTGGTGACTATGATCTTTCTCTTCGTCAAGGTTCGTATCCCCTTATAATACTTATTAGTACTTATACTTGCTATGTGTTTGGAAGGGTTTCATTGTTTGCTATGTGTTTCATGCTTTATACTTCAATGAAGCTTCAAGTTAGTTCTACACTGCTGTGAAGAAGATCGAGCTTATGAGTTAAATGCCATGATTATTTTGCTTTGATAGCTCCATTATGACTACCCTAAGATTGTAGTGAACTAAATACGATGAAGCATGACATCTGCGGCCAGTAGTGAAGCAGAAAATATTTTAACGTAATATTAAGCAGTAATGTCAGCAATGAGTATTTCGACAGGGTCTGCTAGTGAATTCCAAAATGACAAATACGGTCATACTTTATACACTAATGTAATAATTCTTTGTTTGACTTCAACAAGTAAATGTATGCATAAATACAGGAGTGTGCGAACAGTTTAAGTAAATGCATTAAATAACAATTTAACTCTTTTCTAGGTCTTCATTATTCTTCCGTCTGCGCTCAACCAATAACCATACTTTATTTTTAACTATAACTACTGCTCAATGGTCACATATAAATTTCAGACCCTGGATCTGTAGTACTTCACGCTGATGAGGAGCCAGATTACTCTGTACCTCGCGCTGTCGCTGAAGTTGCTGCGCCCTCAGTGGACTCGGCTATAGGCTCTCCTTCTTGGATCGCTCCTGAACTTTCAAACCACTCACATTATTCAGTCCCTTTTTTAGGTGGGAGATTTATACATTACTTTTTGCTTTATCTTAAACGTCAATTGCTTTTAAACTTACCATCGTTGTTTTTTGAATGAAATAGTCAACTGGTACCTCTTTTTGAAAAATTGTCCTGTACCACCTGTGTCCATATCGATGGTAGATTATCTCAAGGAGGCCGGTAATGTATTTATTCGTTTGTCCTATTGGTAAGTCTATATGAGAGAATTTAATAACTTCTTCAGCGATAGACAACAGGTTTCGACATTTGTCATAAATTTTGGTTTGGGCTCGTCTAGCAGTTGTCGTTTTAGCACCTCGTGTCATCTAATCTTCATCTCTTGCCGAAAGTAGTCATAGTAAATAAACTCGGAGTACTGCCATTTATTATTTGTCATCAAGATACTAGCATAAATAAAATAGGAGGCTTTTCATGGTGGACAATTGGTATGTAGCCGTTTTGCATATGAGTAAAATACTGATCGATGGTACTGGACGGATGGCCGTTAAGTCTAAACAGTGCCGTCAGCATTGGTATACTAAGTTCTTATTGAATTTGCGCATATTTTAGGATGGCGTCCTCATTAACCATAGGTGTATAATAACGTTATGTAAGCTTAAAACCAAGATATTACTACTTAGATTTCAGAATGAACTAATTCCGAATTTTTATTTCGACGGGGTATTTCATAGTGTTCATCTCACTCTTTTAATATTAAGAACTTTTCCAACTTTTCGGACATAGAACAAAAAAAATGTTTAGTAAAGGACACAAATCCTAGACTTTTTTCGATCTCTTCTTGGTCGTATTGTTTTCTGCTAAAAATTTCACATTTCGCTCATTTCTGGTAAACCAGAAACGACCAATGTTTGTCATTCAAGATGAATAAGACCGGTTTTGAGAACGTCACAAGTGAGATTATAGAAAGAATGCTAACAACATTCTACGAAATTATGCTTCAGCATAGTATAAAGTTAAAATACAGAGCGTTATTAGTGGAGAAATATGTAGCAATTGAACAATGTAATTTAGGCGAGCTGGGAGCGGCGCGAGTTGAGTCGGCGTACATGAATGTACCTGGCCATCGCACCACTCCCACCCGATTTCTGTTCCCTCCGAGAGCATCTCTAGTAGATAGCGCTCTAATGTAAGTGTTCATTCTCTAAATTTATGATGATTCAAAAAAAAACTCACGTTTGATTTTGATCTTACTGAACCCAGATAAGTTATGGTTATTGCAGGTTCTCCGATTCGGGCACCTTCGGAAAAAGGAGACAGTCGTCTTCATCCTATCTAGGCACAACCAATCATGGTTTTTTACCATCTCCAAATGCGTTCACGTGCGCTCAAATAACTAGGAGGTGATCGATATTTCTTGCAAATAAACGTGCTTTTATGAAATCGCTCATTATTTAGTGAAGTTGGTTCGGTGCTAATACGAACTATACTTGATACTTGAATGGCCCATCCTCACTGGTTGTGCGGACCCCAGCATAATCTCTATTATTTGGAGATGTGCTGGTTAAGCCATTAGTGGTTCCTTGAAATACTGAGGTCAGCCTGGCCAATGTCTACCCCAGGTCTTCACTACCACAGGCAGTCGAAGCCCTTGTGGATCAGAGGGAGATTTGCCATCATGCGACTTTGATACCATGACGGTGGTGGGTCCTCGTATTGGTTTACTCTTAGCTAGGCTTCCTGGTGGAAACGCCGGACTCCTCAGCTTGGGAGACCCTGCTGGAAGGTGGGGTGAATTCTGCCGCTGTAGATCGCGGTCGGGCACCGAGGAACACTTCCCAGCCACAATGAGGGGGTAAGTCGTTGGGAGAAATACGAAATATTATTCTGTTTAATTAATAGTGCGTAACAACAATGTAACTTTCTCTCCTTCAAATATAACTTTTCTCTTTAATTCATGTGCCAGCAAATGTGTTCCCATCATTTGAGAAATAATGTATCAGTCAGAGAGAATCGAATTTTGATCATAAAAAGTGAAACCATTGCTGTCAAGCATCGACGTTATCTTATTCTTTTGTTTCACCATGGACATAACCATGGGATCAAACAACGAAGAGAGTGGATTCGATTTGTAATTTCGCATTTGCTTTCACAATGGGACAACATTACATTACATTATCTCCGTGTTAGTTCTTCCTCTCTTTTTGCCTAGTCATAGCTATTTTAGACTCTCTAACGCGTCGCACTGTTCTTCCGGAAGAGGTGGCTCCAGTCTGCTGTCAAGCATCGACGGAAACGAAAGCGGAATTGCTGCATTCTGCAGGTAATATGCTTTTCTTTATGGTCAGCTAAGTCATCTTTTCTAATGAATTTACCATATACAATTGGAAGGCTACCTTTCAGTAAACCTCAGTATTATTAAAAAGAACAGTTTGTAGAAACAAGATCTTTATTCAAAGCCATATCCATGTCCAAAAGTTCAAGTCTTTTTACGAGATTTGAAGAAATTTGTCACTATGCACCTTTTTGAGAAAATTCACTCCAGTCGATCAAGGTAAACAAGTGCACATCTGATTCAACACCTTCGATTCAAACCTAGAGATAATTTCCTAGCAAAATTTATGTCTAGATGAGGTTATTGGCCTTTTTTTCTCTTGAATTCCTAATATTATGCTAACACACATTTATTAGATCTTTGAAGTGAGTAAAGAGGTTTTGTTACTGTTCAGTAATTATTGCTATTCAGGTTTGAATATGCACCAACTCTGCAAGTCGAGCATCGTTTACATCCAACAGAATTCGAAACAACAATTATCGATTTGTAATATTTTGGTAAAGAATCGAATCCCGTTAGAACAGCACATTTTCCTTCTCATTGTTATCGTTTTTCACTCATTTCTATCTATTCCTTAGCTGCATACACTCCGCATTTTTCACTGAACCCTTATATTGTTTCGTCAAAAGTTGTTATATGCATTGTTGAAGTTCCTATGAGAAAAATTTCATCCGATATCATATTTATGTGTTGCATGTACAATTCTCATATTGAACATTAGATGTACAGAAAAACCGAAGAGACAACCACAATACAAGTAATTTCAATCACGAGGTATTTCGTATGGCTTAAGTAAAAATTCTTACAAAATTTCTGTCTCATTTGCAGCGTGAAATGTAAAATCATCAAGTTGATTGCTCTTTTAATTGCTCCTCAAAAGAATGATGACTGAATCGTTAGTAAATGTTGACAGTCATATGCAGCTACGGTAATAAGTACATTCTTCCTCAGTGTCGTATTTGAGTTGCAGACGAATTCTAGAACTTACCAATCACTCACTCTTTGTTACGAAAACTATGGTGAATAAATTGCTAAGACCATTCTCGACTTCAGAGCAATAACTCCTTCATAACTATTTTCTCTCGTAGTAACTGCTTCGCTATTCATCTTACATAAATCTTTGCATGGACTAATAACCTCTATTTTTAGAAGTACCACTAATTATTGAATAATCGCATGCTAAGCTTTTTTTTTCTAATCGACATGATTTTTGTGTTATGACTTTGCGACGTTGTTTTGGCGATTTTTCCTACGCTAAAGTTATTCAATAAATTGATTTCAATAGTTATTAGGTCTTTTAGGGTTGCATCAAAAATCCGTCATGACAGGTGACTATTTGATGATTTGAATGGTGACGCCATGCTGGACGATGTTTATAGCCCTCTCCCACCCCATATTGCCATATGTCATTAGAACATTGTCACGACCAGCCCAATAAAGTCGAAAATCCATTAACTTCATATCTTTATAACAATGTTGAGCACGTTCCTAACTTGGAGACCCAGACAGGTTAGTGAGCTGCTGCTGTGTATCGCAGTACTGCAACCAGGAAGTTCCTTCCTTCTCAACCACAACAATGCGGAAGATTGATTGGATTATAAACATACATGATGTGCAGATATGAAAAAATAATGATAAAAATTCAATGAACCTTGAGAAAGAGGGCTGTCTCACGATGGAAATTTTAAGTTGTCCGAATGCATGCACTGGGGTAGACTGTTGGTGTGGATTTACGACGACAGAAGGATGGCTAGTACTGGTCATCAAAGCCGCCAAAATTTAGATTTGTTTCTTAAAGAATATTACTGCATCTGTCTTGGTAGAGTATTACACCAACTAGACCCTACACCTCAAAAGAATCTGGTTCTTTCACTTGCTCGTTCCATTCTACACTGTGGCGACGCGAATTTTTTTTTTTTTTTTGAACAGGCTGGATTGCGTACGCTATTTTATTAATGTATGACTACCCGTAATAGAAAGAAAAAGGTCCAGCGCTTCGTTTGTCTTCGCCAAAGCAGTTGCATTGGGAAAAACTGAGTCAGTTCGGAGTTTTTCAGAACTTGAGTTTTTCCAGCTCTTTTTGGGGTAAGGTTGACTCGGATTTAAACCTACCAATAGTGAAGTATTCGCAATTATGGAAATGCTTTATAAAATCTCTTTGACAAGGAGTTTGTTAGCGATGTAATGGCGTTGTATATGACCCATTTCGAATATTTATCGGTAGATTATTGATATCTTCACTATTTCATTTTTATGGAAAGCCTACAAAATATCACTTGTATCATCCGTAGTCCCGTTGATCGTCGACCGAATCGAACGGGCCACAGTAAATCGTCCATTTTTCCCTGTCGCTTGCAAAAGTAGCCCAATGGGTTCTGCTCGCTCTAGGGACTCGTCGAGCATCATAATCTTCTTCCAAGCTCTTCGTGAAGAACTCTGACCATCGGATCGGTGGTCTTCCTGCAGTACGTTTGACATCACGAGGAATCCAGTCACTAACAGTTCTTGTCCATCGGTTATCATTCATACGCATTACGTGTCCGGCCCACCTTGACTGTTCGACTGTTTGGCGTATAGAACGACATCTTCGATTTTTGATCGTTGACGCAGGTCGGAGCTCCGGATCCCATCCCTTACTTGTGTGAAACGGGATGCTCCTAGCATCGTTCTCTCGACTACGCGTTGTATAACGCTGAGTGATCTTTCATCCTGCTTACGCAGCGACCAGGTTTCTGACGCATACGTTAGGGCACGAAGAACCGTTGAGTCGAAAATGTGGGCACGGAGTCGGGTGTTCTTTGTTTTCCTCACTACATCTTCGATGCCCTTGAAAGATCCCCAAGCCGCTCGTTTCCTTCTGCTCAGCTATGGAACTAAGTCATTCATCATATTGATTTCCAGACCTAGATAGACATAACTGGACCATTCGGCGATATTTGTTCCGTTGAGCGCGAATGGGGCAAACAAAACCAATCCGTTCTTCATGAACATTGTTTCTGTGAGGTTTAGTCGAAGACCAATCTTTCCACACGCTTCATTAAAGTCTGCAAGCATACGTTCCGCTTGCCTATTGTCTGGTGTTATAAGGACGATATCGTCAACAAAGCGAAGGTGATGTATCTGCCGACCGTCGATTTTCACTCCCATATTACCCCATTCCAGTGTTCGCATGACGTTCTGGAGGGTGGCTGTAAATAATTTTGGCGAGATTGTATCGCCCTGCCTAACTCCTCTTTTGACGTCAACGTTAATATCGTTGTAGAATGGTGAAATCTTTTTTGTGAAATTTTTGTACAGCTCACGAAGAATCTTTATGTACTGAGTAGGGACTCCTTGACTACCGAAGGCTCCCATGACTGCTTCTATCTCATTTGAATAAAAGGCGTTCTGCAAATCGATGAGGGTGAGACAGAGCGGTCTTTTGTACTCTCGCGATACTTCAATGAGCCTTGTTATCGTGTGGATGTGGTCCATAGTACTAAAATTCTTTTCGAAACCCTGCTTGATCACATGGTTGGTCTTCTTCCAGTGTCTGTGAATTCTGTTTAGGATGACTCGAGTGAAAATTTTGTAGACGACAGACAGCAAGCAGATTAGGCGATAGTTGCTGATATCGTGTAGGTGACCCTTCTCGAGCAATAACACGGTCATGCTGGTCTTCCACTGAGTAGGGACCTTGTATTCAGACAGATAGGGTGTGAAGAGCTGAGCCAGGGTGTTTACGAGGACTGGTGGAAGGTTCTTTAGATGTTCTGGTTTTATCCTGTCCGGACTTTGTGCTGTTCGACTTTTCACCTTCGAAATGGCATGTCGGATTTCGGAAGGGAGAACCGGTGGATCAACATATCCATTCTCTTTTATTTCATAAGACGGGAGGTGGACGTGGCTATGGAGGAAATCTGAGTAGTATTTGGCTGTTTTTCTCTCTTTAAGTTCTTCCTACAACGCTTGTTTGCATTGTTTCGCATATTCGGACAGACAAACGTCCCTTGGTGATTTTCGAACTCTCAGGTTTCATAGCACTAGCGTGAAGATGTTGAATGAGCTGATCGCATTCCTCGTCTATGTTGTCGACAACGGCATCTTCCCAGCAAACGACCAGTGAGTTGAGTAAGTCTCAGGTTTGGTGGTTCTGAGACTTCGGTTTTTGAATTTAGCGGCTTATTCTCCTTTCCGTGAGAAATAGAAGCTTGCACGAACGAGACGGTGGTCTGATCCCGTGCAGAATTTTGGGACAACAGCGACGTCGACTAGGCAAAACTTTCCATTTACTATGATGTGGTCTATTTAGTTGTGGTACTCTCCATTAGGAGATTCCCACGTTTAGTGTTGAAGGTGGAGCTTCTGGAATTGCGAGTTACTATGGATGGTGTTGGTCGTCATGATAAGCTCAGAGAGCTGCTCACCATTTTCGTTCAATTCTAATCCTTGGGTCTCAATGTGACGTTCCTCAGACGTTCTTCTTGGTCTATTCCTGGCATTAAAATCTCAAATGATGACCTTGGAGAATGTATGGTTTTCTCTGTAGAATTTCTCCAAGTCCATATGTTCATGGGCAAACTCGTGCTGACGTGAACGCCGACACCGCCTGCTCCTCTACTGTCGCATCTTCCGAGGAAGAGTTCTTCTCCAGTGTCATAGACGGCGTTGAATGGGTGGTGTTGTCTCGTCTCGGCCAGGCCGATGACGTCGTATCTTATCATTTTTGCTTGCATGAGCAAGTCTTCTATCGAGGACTCGGATGGAAGTATACGTGCATTGTATCTACAGATCGTCACCGTAGTTCTTCTTGATCCAGGCAGCTTCCACTGGCCCTGAGATTTTAGCAGCCTCTCCGTACTCGCCCTACTTAACGCTGCGAAATTGGGGGCTCTTTCGGGGTTAGGGGAATGAGACCCGTTTTTTTACTGTGTTTAGCACTTTGATACCCGTGCATATCTTGCTGGTCTCCAAACGTGGGGGCTGGGTATACTCACGGGTAGCCTGACAGGCTCTCCCTGAGTGGACATAGAGCTTATTTGTTGGAGGCGACTCTTAACCGCCTCCCATATACTTCCGTGTCACTTGATTGCAGGCTTTTGGGCGAATTGACTTGTAGAATACAATCCACACAGAGCGAGAACGCAACCACACACGCATGCATGAATACGCCTAGCAAATACAGAAAGTATGAGCCAAATCGGCGCAGCAGAAACAGGGAGTCCATTCCCTCGATCCACCTGCGTCTCAGGGAAGCAAAGGTCGCTTTTGGTCCCCGATTAACCCCCTATCCGCCACCTTTGGATGCGCCAGGTAGCCTCGCAACTAATCGGCTCGAGATCCCTCATACGAGGGAGATCCATGGAGCCTCCAGGGTACAGCTTATAATTCGAAGCAGTTTTTTGATGTTCTTATTTATATCTCTACATAAAATGCGCCGCAGCATTGGAGGAGAAACGCATAGTGCATCGTTTAAAGAAGTGGCGTGCGGTAGACGCATAGGAGCACGTGCCCTGGCTAGGTCAAGTATTCTGTGCATTCATAATCGATAAAGTGATTCCAGAATACTCTGAGAGGGTAGACCCATTGACTCAGTGGCAAACTAACAACTTCTACTTTGCAGGGCAAATATCCCTTCGCTCCTGCCGGCCATGCTTCTCGGGTCGAAAGTGCTTTACCGTTATACTTCACTGACGAAGAGAAAAATAAATGCACTGAGGTACCAGCTATTTTAAGTTTTTTAAATTCAGCATTCATCTCAGTTTCGAAAACTCACTGAACTCAGAATTCTGTTTGAATAAAAGAATGATTCCGCCAATTCACCGAAGTAGAACGTAACAATACTTTTATCAGTCAAAATTGAAATTCTCGTTTAATGAACTTTTGTTTTATATATTTCTATAAGAGCTTAAGCTTTTCGTTTGGCTAAATATTTGTGACATTATAGTTGGTCAGGAGACGGTCTCATGTCCTATTATGGCGACAACTTTGTGGAAGTTCGCATGCGACAGCCTGACCTTGAAGAAGTACGGGGATTGAACCCACTGTCCGCATTTTATGTCGCTCTCATCATTCTCTTCATCCTCATTCACGTCATCATCATCGTCTTATTCTTCGACGATCCTTGTGCGGTGCGTTTATTTTCGGTTGCTCAACGCGACCTGTATTCGATTTGTTAGTCCACAACACTTAGCGAAACAATTTAAAAAAGAAACTCTCTTAATTAACCTATATGTATGTATGTATGTATGTAAATATATAGATATCTGTATGCAAATTTGATCAATGGGTTACTCCATTGGCGTGCGAATAATTTTAGTCCTCCTGAAGTAACCAGCTCAGTTCATGAAACCCATTGTTGAGACCCGCTATTTCCTCATTTATACTGTTGCCACATGTTATATGTAACCAAAAGCTTCAGATTTTTCATTTTTTTTTCACAAATATTGCACATGTTACTAGATTTAACTGGAATACGAGTGATACTATTCGTCCTCAAAGTTTACTTTTTTATTTACTGTCTATTACAATTTTCACGGCAGGGTATTATGTGGAATGCAACCACAACTTTGCTGAGATATTCGCAGAATTTAGACCCATGCAAGATCGAAACACGATTTCCCTTTTTGGGGGGCTTGCACATTACGCACTGCGCCACAGAGGGTCTTGCTCTGGGTTTCACTCAGCTAGTTGTTTTCTATCTACCAGTGCCATCAGCAATGACCCACCCGTCAATGGGGTTGATCTGGGAAGCCTATGTCGGCATTGGACCCACGTAAGCTGAGACTGTAGTCCAAAGTCAATTCGTTTCCACAACTTTGACAAGTATAAAAGTTTGTTGTTGTTGTTTGGCTGCGGGGCGTAAGGTTCGCTCTAACGAATGTCTTTAGTGTGTGTAATAGATCATTAATAGAAATGAAACAATGAACGCCTTTACTCTACATTATATTGGTTGATTTAATAACAAAATAAATACCGTCCAAGTATCTGTATTAACTTCACGAAATAAGGCATGTTGTAATTTCTTCCATTCGATGAATACCATTGCTTTTCATACATTTGACACTGCGACATCGGTATTTCAGTCAAACAACACGAAAAAAAGATCCATTTAGTCGGGGACTAAGATCCGAAATCCATTCATAGTTCATCGTCGTTCGACATATTTCAAGTCTTGAGATCTCATGGAAAATCTGTTAACCCTGGAGCACGTAACTCTCGTTATCTGCAAATGGTTGTGTTTCATTGTCACGTGTAGTTGTGACAGATTATGTTTAGATTCCTCGTTATTCATTGAAAGAAAGTTCACTTTCATTAACGTTTTGTTTTTGAATTACAGACGAATTTGTGAACATTTTAGAATGAGGAAATTTCTCAAATGTCTCATCTACGTAATTGTAATAACTCATGTGCAAGCACATTCCATTCACAACGGCGGATCCTGTGGAAGTCACGCCATACCGTACCAGATTTCGGTCACCGACGATGGTCTTAGTAAGTGATGATATCATATTATACAAATTTCTCTAGTTAAAACCGTAACCACTGTATAGCATTTTTTTTATTTATTTAATAGGAGCGTTCTCAATATGACTGCAGAGAGTACTTTTTTTGCGGACAAGTCCGGTAGCAATTTCTCGACCTCGAATGGACGAGAGGCTTGGTGAGCTAGGAATGGGATCAAATCAGCACGTGTTCGTGATGACTGGCATCGCTACCACTGTGCTATTCGCTCTATTTTATAAGATTTAATGCGAGCGAATTAAAAAAAGTTTTCAATGTAATGGTGTGACATTAATGGACAATAACTCCGAAGTAAGACCTGATTATTCAGAATTATCGTGCGCACCAACGCTATGTGTGCTTAGCGATACCAATGACGACATTTCATTGCGATATCACCGAAGACGCGAAGAAGTTACTGTGGTACAGATTTCAGTGTTTATATCTAAACGAAAGCAATAACTACCTATTTAGGATAATTTTCTAACTCAAAGATTTCTTTACTAATATCCTCAGTTTCTAAATAATATCGTAGGCAGGAAGTGATGTACGTTATTCATAACAACTAACTATAAGTTTCGAATGGCTCGATTAAGTCTGTTAGCAACATATAATCTATAGGAGCCTCTGCTGATCAATGTAGGCCGTATTTTAATCTTTATGGATTTTTTCTAATTAACAAATACAAATTCTTTGGACACTGGTCCTGTAGATGGACACGTACATAGTATTACTTAGACGGAAAAGAAATGATTCTGAATTGACTTTGATGTCTTTTTTTCAATCACCTCCTTCCCTTGTTAATACCGAGATCAGGTATTTAATTTCTTATTCTACTGCTACGCCAATCCCGTTGTTCATCTTGTGTCTCGATTTTCTTTTCTTCCGCACTCAGTCCCGACATCGGACACAGATTTCTGTTGCTCACTTAGATATTTTTTTAACTTACTCATGGCGATGACTACTTTGTCAGATTTTTCACTGTGAATTATTTGGCAGAGAAGAAAAAAGAAAACGAAGTACTAAACGAGTCGCTCATTGAGAAGATTAGCAGTTTCCCTCACATTGAAAATCCATAAAAATCCTGATTCATCGCTTGGATACTTAGATACTTGGACGGTTCGTCCTCATTCGTTATGCGGGGTCCAGCATAATCACCATTTCTTTAGAGTCATGCTTGTTTAACCATTGTGGTTTCTTGGAATATTGAGGCCAGCTTAGCCAAAGTCTGCTCAGTTCGTCACCACCAGTGTCGCAGCCCTCATGGATTTAAGGGAGATTTGCCACCACGACTAGTTCCATACCAGAACGGTGGTCGATCCTGGTATTGGTTCACTCCTAGCCAGGTTTTCCGATGGAAAAGCCGGATTGCTTCTAAGCTTGGGAGACTCTGCCGTGGGAACGAATCCTTTCGTTCTACATCACAGCCCGTCACCCAGGGACACCTCCCAGCCACGGTGAGGCGGTAAACCATTGGGAGCAATTCATTTGACATCAAAACATAACTGGTTACTAAATATGTACAACCATTTTGAAATTGCTAGGTGGTTTTTGAAAAATTTAACAAAGTTTTAGGAGTACACACTGTAGTATACTTTTGGAATCTGTCAAATTGAAGTTGCAACCCAGATTTATAGCCTAATTAATCATTTCTTCTTTATTTCTTTCAGCACTTATTTGATTAGCACAGTGTTCTTTTTGCTAATACCTTCTAGTTCTTGTTGTTTTTGAAGAGGGTGTTAAATAATCAAAAAAGTAAGAGATGCAGTAACAACTTCCAAAAAAGTGGAAAACAATACGCCTTCAGTGTCTGTAGCCGCAATCATTTTTATCTGGTATCTTTCAACCTTTATAGAATCCGTTGATTTTATTGTTATGTAAAAATGAAGTGCATTTCAATCTTATTCTTATGAACGTAGCCTTCGTTTTTTCGAAACGGGTATGAACGGCTTTTGTTTTTTAAGAAATGTGAAAGCTATCAAGACACAGTCTGCTCTGGCGATTTAGAATGGACCGGTGGTTTGATGGAAGTTAACAATGGAACTCATACGACGTTCGTTTATTTTTCATTACGCTAGCGAAAAATTCAAATGAATGGTGATTTTATTTGTGGACAGGTTGAAAACTGAATGCTGCACATATCCGGGAATGTATCGATCGTACTTAATCAGAACAGTACTCCTAGGAAAAGATGATAGGTTAGCGGTGATATTCTCTATAAACTCAGTTGCTCTTGTAAGCTGTTTATATTTATTTCTATTTAGTTCCTCTTTTTTTCATTCCAGATATGAAGGAGGAATTATTGAGATGTCAGATAATTCAACATCATTTGACCTCATTAAAGCAGTACGCAAAGCGATAAATAGTGACAATAGGTTAGATATTTCTACAGGTAACTCGTTTATGTTTACCAGTGAGAACTTCCCTGTAAAGCACCTTGTGTGAAAGATGTGCTAATAGCTTCCACTGCTCCTCTGCAAATTATGTCCTGCATTGTGGAAGCAAAATTCTTCAGCGTTTATTCAGTACTTTCGCAGAAATTGTACTCAGTGCATATACGGTCAAGGAGAAACAATTTTAGAATGCAGTACGTCGTCACCATTCATCGAATCCCGTGCACTACCGATCCCACACACAACAAACGTTAGTGAACTATTTATAAGAGTACAAATTTGCAGTATGAAAAACAGATGTCGTGTCAGAAAATGAGACCTTGTTTAGATCATGCCCTGAAGATACTCTCGCGAAATAAAAGAAGACTGAATGTAAACAAAAAGAAAGGCGATAACTACGACTACGTGGTTGAAGTCGTCAGGTAAGATACTGCGATCGGATAGTTTAATAATTTCCTTAACTTTTAATTGCCGACAAGTTTCTTCCAGTATCAATACATTTTCTGTTACCGGAAATTTCACTGGGATTCTTATTCACCCCTTGAATTATTTTCAATCTAGAAATCGAAGAGTTCATGAGGACTACGTGCATCCAGCAATACGAAAACGTCCACCGATCTACAGAAGACGTCAAATAACGCGTGTGTATGATGATAACAGCGACGATTACGACTACGACTTTTACATTCCTCGAATAATAAGGTGACTGTAATCTTAAGATGCCACTTATGTGTTTTTTACTTGGAAAAATTCTTAATTGATAGAAAATTTGCGAAGTTCACAATAGATTCTGCTTGTTTAAGTATTTCATATCTCTTCTTGTTTTTGAATTAGTTGTAGTATCTGTTTCGAGAACACTGTTCAATACCACTTTCTCGTAAAGAGAAATCAAAAGAAGGAATACCTTCGAACAGCCATGTATGTCCGTCTAGGAATACATCGTGTTTATCTACCTAACGACAAAGCTAAGCAGTGGAGACCAAGTGTCTTGAAAAATTCAAAAGAGCGCCGAAGGGATGGTGAGAAGATGGAAAAATCACCCACATCCATACTCACTTGTAGACTCTGAAATTCTTACCTGCTTAACGTACACTACGAAAGATAAGGACAACAGAATCGGCTATTAACGTGTTGTTGAGACTCTGATAGTTGGAAAGAGCTTTGCAAGGACTGTTTCGTATCGGGCAGCTGGAAATATGAATCCAAGCTCAAGTAATTGAGATCACAATGTTTTACCTTTTATTTTCTGCCTACTATAATTTTCATGGCAGGTTATTAAGCGAAAATAAAAGATAAAACGTGATTTCAACTACAGCCTCAGCTTAACTGGGTTCAATGTCGATGTGGGCTCCCAAGATCAATCCCGTTGACGGGTGATTGCTGATGGCAAAAAATCGACAGAACTAGCTGAGAGACACGCAAAACGAAGGACCTGCATGGTGTGGTGGTGAACGCGTTACTCCTAGGAAAGGACAATAGCGCGTCCCCACCATAGACATCTGCGGTCCAGAGTTTTCCAAATATCTCAGCAACGTTGTGGTTGTATTTCGTCAAGTAATTGATTTGGTGAGTTTAAACGATAACCACTCACCTTGAGCCGTTACTGAGTTCGAGGTGTCAAGCACGCAACAGAAACGCAACCGATCTGATGGTTGGAATCGCTTACGAAAACCTCAGAATTAAAACAGGACGCTTTTGCCTTGAACGATATAGGTTTATATTTACTTGTAAGGAATTGATCATGTAGTGCAGTGCGTTAATCAGATCTAGAGGGAAACGCGACATTCATTCGACATACTAGGTATCGGGTTACTGACTGAATGCTTATTTAGCCTATGTAATGTAATGACATACGAGAGCCCACTAATAAATGAAGTCGGTGTTTTTATTCCCTCTGACAAATCCAAGGCAGTTGTTCTGGAGAATGGTTGGCTTCACTGGGCCGTTTCGCAAAACCAAACCAACGACTACGTGGGTGCCGCAAAGCACGAAGAAATGATGACTAGATGCGTCCCCGTATAGTATAGTATAGTATATATATGCGCATATATATTATATATTTTATATATATATATAAAGTTTTTTTGTCTAATATCTACACGTCTAATAATACACGTCTGATTCACTTAGGACACATTTGCGTAAAAATCATCGTTTATGGCCATTCGCTCAAATGCGCTCAGATGGTGGCGTCTATAATCCTCGTAAAGTTATTGAAATCAAGGTATTTGCAATTGGATTGCAATTGGAACATTTTTGAATCGGTTCTTAATTAACAATGATGACCGTTACTTGAAGGGTGATCCGCATGTGCTGGTTGAAAGCGGTTCCAATAATATGGATTACACTGCGCTTCCCGACTCACGTAAAGAGGTCTTTTGGTCTTGTTTCTCTATTATTTAACTTGAGAGTAACTGTGATCTATTTATGCTGCAAAAGGCTATTTTATTTCATTGCTGTGTCTTAAGAGCTTAGAAACATGAGCTCACCGCAAATTTGCTACGCTAGGACGCCGAGAAACCCTTTGTAATTTTTGGTGCAATATTTCACTCCCGATATTTAACACTTTCGTTGAAATGAAGCCTTCTATAAATAGAGAACACGATGTCGTCGATTTTATTAGAAGTATTCCTCGGTGATCTCTATTTTATGTCTAGGACTATTAAACCACAGTAATGATCATTGCAGTCCTCTGTTTCCTTTCCTTCAACAGTGATAATTCAGAATTACCAAAAGAATTTTCCTTAGAAAAGAAAAAAAAAGAAAATTAGGATTTGTTCACTTGCTGTTGTTAGAGCATGTTGCAACACTTGTTACGAAGTGCTGGAATAAATTATGCTAACGAGCTGAACTATGTAGTAAGCAAGAAAACAGCTAAACTAGTGGAGAAACGGTGTTTTAACAATTAGATAAGAAAAGGATAAACAAACTAGTAAGTGAGCACAATTTTTCCATAGGTAACGCCGATTTCAACGAACATCCTACACGGGCCACTTCCACAAAATCCGACTCCACCTAGAGATTATCACGTCTTAACACAGTATATTCCTGCTTATAAGGAAGCAAGCTACTATCTACCAAGTAAGAAATTGCATTCGTATTGTATTAGCACACAAAGCGTTTCTATTTGGTAGTTCATTTGCTTTACAAAGGTAAATTAAATGGATAAGTGCCCTATCGTACATTTTGTAACATCATTCTAAAAAACTATACTCTTCTTCTCACAGCCCACAGGAAACAGTTACTGGAAAGATTTGTTTGCGAACGGATAGTATGCTATAGGACGTGGCCAACATTCCCGAGGTGTTGCCACCGATATGAACTGAGTGCAACGCGTGGAAGAACATTTCTCATCGCTTTATAAGATGCAACTTATGATCATTACTCGCAGTTGGGATTGTCGCAGTGCTTGTCGAAAACGTAGAATACATGTATTAACGAGGACTTAAACTAATCATTATCTGAATACTGCCTTTGAAATGTTTTCATTACTAAGTCTTTAAGTAACGAGGAAATTTTGCCAATGTTCTAAGTCAATGAATTAGCATTTACTAGATAATCGCTTCCTTCCTGTTTTGCGTCATTCCAGTTAAGTAAACATACTACTCTGTTTCGTTTTTGATGCATATTTTTTCAACAACTGGTGGATATGAATTTTAGGTTTCCACTAAAGCAACAATAGTACTTCTCGTCGAGATATTCACAGACACGTGCTGTAGCAATTATTTCTTGCTTATGCCGCTGCTGGATGCCATTTTCAAGACTATTTCATGCATAATGATTTCCTTTATGACTCATTATCTTAAACTCATTTTACAACTACAGTGTTTTTAGACCAATTCAAATGATGCTCTTAGGATATGAAAATCGCATTGTTTCAAAGCCAAAGCCTAATAAGTTAAAAATTCTACATAAGGCATGTTCAGGAACTGAAGATATAATCATATCATGCACTCTGTAGAAAAATTGCTTTTGAATGCACAGAGGTTCGTAAAGTTTCGCGTACGAGATGTGGGACTAAAGAGGTTGCAGCAGAACTCTGTATTAATAAGCAACTATGAGGTTAAAAATAAAAAAGATAAAGCTCTCGGCGTTGATCAATCCCTGAAGGATGTGCCATGCATTCGACTTCATTAACTATCGTTGGAGGTGATTGAGCACATACCTGGCCCTTGCAATGATTGACCCACGGTGGCCTACTTGTGTATCGAATCAGTGCTGCTATCCTCCCAGACAAGTCTGGCATCAATTTGCCGACCCCGGAGGGATGGAAGGTTTGGTCGGCCACAGACGCGGAGATCGATCCCACGTGTGTGTCGCAGTGGCGCCTGCAACCACTACGCACACGCGCCGATAACTATGAGGTAGTTACAAAATATTGTAACATTTCCGCGCATCTGCCTTTGTCAGAGCTGCAGTGTTGGGAATCAGATCTCCACTGTTGTAGTTCCCTACTCTGTAGGTCCTCCTAGGCGCCTCGAATCTAGTGGAGTAGAGCACCGGTTGAATTAAGTAACTTCACTCTGCAATTGTGGCGCAGTGGTTAGAGGCGCCACTGCGACACGCACGCATCCATGCGTCCATGGCCCACCAAGCCTTTCATCACTCCGGGGTAGGCAAATTGGTAGCAGACTCGTCTGGGAGGATAGCAGCACTGGCTCAATACATCGGCAGGCCACCGCGAGTCATTGTAAAGGCCAGATATGCATTCAATCACCTCCAACGATACTTAATGAAGTCGAATGCATGGCGCATCCCTCAGGGATTGATCAACGCCGAGAGGTTTATCCTTTATTCTTTATTTACTCGGCAATTACTTTCATGTATGACGGTTACTGATTGTTTGATCGATCGTGACAGCTTGTTGTCATGAAAGTGATTTTAGCACACTGGGTGAAAACTAGATGGACTCCAAAATATTTTCCTAAGCAGATTTGCTCCATAAGATTATAACTTTTTACTCTTATCAGATAGAGTCGTCTAATGAACCATCTTTCCAAATGATCATAATAGCAAAGAATTATTATTGCGAGAAAACTTTATTTAAAAGAAAAAGTAAACTTCAACGTTTCTACATGTCTGCGCTAATCAATTATAGATAGTTCATTGCTAGCAAACGCTATCCTACAAGCAGAGGAAGACATAAGAGGTTCAACTGATTAAGCTTCGCAAATATCTTATCAAATATTAACCTTTCAATGTTCACTTTTTATTTGCAGCGTTTTACAACTTTTACGGCAGGGTATTATTTATGAAGCAACCACAGCGATGTTGAGATATTTGCAAAATTCCGGATCGCAGGTGTCTACGGCGGCGATCGAAGCTCGCTGTTTCCTTTTAGAAGGGCTAATAGCGAGGTTCCATTTACACCGCAGACACCTACGGTCCTGTGTTTTGCAAATATTTCAGCATCATTGCAATCGTATTTTACATATTACACTGATTTAAAAGGAATACGGAGTAAAAAAGGAGTAGCTACGCCCTGCCTAAAGTACTTATAGTGCTTTTGAAACACCATTTTCATGTGAAGCTTAAAATTCTGTCAAACTTTAAAATGTGGAGCTCTGTTTACTTCTGGTGAATAGTCCATTTTTCTGAAAAGGCACATATTTTGAGTAAACCTGCATTGTATTGGGAAACATGTGAGGTTGCTAACGTCTTCTGTTTCAACAAGTGCGTTTTATAATGAAAAAGACATGCATGACCGAATGCTTGAAATCGTTTATGAACAATTTGTTACTTATTATGCCAGAAACATGAAAGTTGATACATTTTAGAGCAGACTGGTATGTAGCTGTTGTTGTCGTTTTAAGGCAACCCTGTTTATTCTAATCTCTTACAGAAACATCTGATATTAATCAAAAGATCGATTACAGCGTATCAGAAACTTTTTCTCTTGCATTCTATCCGCATTATTCATGAAAGTTGTCGAATGCTGGCCAGGCTGACTTTCTTAAGAATTCGGAGTTAGCCGTACCAGCGGATTTCCGTACCTTCATCACAGGGAGGCACAAGTTTTGTGGAATGGAGTGAGCAATGTTACCAACTCCTGCATCATTTTCTCTGCCCCAGTGGGGTGCGATAGAAGCATGATTGGCCTGAAGCGAAGTTAAATCAGAGCCTTGCGTCAAAGCTGCATCGCTACTACTGCTCGGCCAACTCCCTTTTCTTGGTGCACACTTCGAAGAATATGAGATTTTTGTTATAATTCAAAGGTTTTGTTGAAGATTCGTCTCCAAGGCCCACTCTACAACGATATTCGTACATTCCGCCGTTGCAGAAGCAGGTTCCACTTCAACCAGCACCATCTGCTCAGCAATACTACTATATCAGCTCTTCTCCTTACCGATATGTTAGTTCGTTTTCTTTATTTGTATCTTCTTGTTCCATGTTTTCTAGGCTTGATGAATACCAATGCGGGAGGTATTTATATTTTTAAGTGTCATTAAAAACATTTCGCTTTAAATATTTCTCGAAAGTTTTCTATCAAGTAACCCAAAAAAAAAACTGATTCATGGATGTGCTGTTTTAGACTCCCAGTTTGAATAACGTTTTCGACCAGATGCAGTGTTTCAGCGGGGACATGAAGGTGAAGCGGTTCACAATCGAATTTCTTATAAAAACAAGTGACATCCCTAATACATTATAATAAATTCAAGTCTGTAGGTTTCTTTAAGCTACAAATCGTGCGTTGAAAATTTAAGGTTGAGACTCCGTCAGGGTCGAAAACCATGAAAGACGTAGTGGTCGGCGACATGGTTCTAACCATCGACGAATCCATGGTTTACTTCTTTGATGGATTTTGATTTGATTATTCACTTGCTAATTCGCAAATATACAGTGATAAAGTCTCCTTTAGGTAACCTTTTCACCTGTGATCATGTTCCTTCATAGACTTGAACACGAAGAGGCTGTGTTTCTGCATATTCATACGGTAAGCGCATTCAGAGCAATAACACAACCAACTAAACTTAGCAATGTAAATGAAGGAGTTGAGTGATTTTGTACACCCAAATGAGGTTCTATTTTGTAAATAACTACAAAAAAAGATGAGCATACATTAATTAGGGTTTCCTTGTCAACTTGCAAGTGGTTTCTTGTACTACAGGATTATGGAGAGTCGCTCAAACTTACAGCAAATCACTTGTTGTACGTGGCGAATTGTAATCGAGGCACACCTCTTCGTCTGATTGCAGCCAAAAATGCTCAAGTAGACCAATGTATACTCGTTACCGGGAACAGGTCGAAACTCATTCAGAGACGAATAAGTTCAATAGCAAAGGTAATTTTTTTCGCTCTGCTTCCTTTTGCTTCAATCTTGATGTGCAGTATAGTTCTATAAATTCGTAAATTTTATAGTCTATGATGGAACAATGAAGCTACATTAAATCTAGTGTAGGGAGCCGTCTTTTAATGTGAGTCATTCACAAATCTCGCCGAAATTAAGCCCACTAATGTCATATCTTTTTGCTCCTTTGTTACATAGATGATTACAAAATCCAACTTTATTATCCTGCAAAACCCGCTCTTCTGTTTTTTTAAAAGTATCTTCCAAAAGTGGTATAGGTTCGAAAGTGGTTATGGGATTGCGTTAGTGGTCTTCTGTTCCTAGTGACATGTTGGACGCTGCCCTTGTGTGATTTCTCATGGAATCCCTTGGTAAATAGCTTCGAGTGCCCTCAAGTCTTTGTTACAGATATTTCCTAGCCTTATTCTGTCGAAGAGAGATTGCGATATTTCAAAGTCGGCAGCTGTTTGTGTGACTATGGCGAATGTTGTCATTAATCTCACGACTTCTTGAGATGATTCATCGAACCGACTCTTTTTCCGCATACACAAAACCAACCTGTAGCGCATTTTAAATATTACGATCTATTCTAACATGGAGTATATTAACACCGTCGTTTGGTTTCGCGACTCAATCGAGCGTTTCATACTTTCCAATACGGTTCTCTAGATGTCCGAGGATCTATTTTGTGAAACATTTCCACATACCATTCCTTCTTTAAGTCAGATAGTATAAATAATTGGAGCAGTAAGCAGCACCGTAAATTCACAAAAGGGTAGAATCTTTCAAAATGCACTGAAGAATAACATAAGCACTTCGCAATCTAATCACCTTTATCACCTGTAGTCCGTTGATCGTCGAGCAACTCGAGCGGGCGCTACTAAATCCTCCATTTTTCCCTGTCGCGAGTAAGAGTAGCCCAGTGGGTTCTGCTCGCTTTAGGGACTCGTCGAGCATCATATCTTTCTTCTAGGCTTTTCGTGAAAAACTCCGACCATCGGGTCGGTGGTCTTCCTGCAGTACGTTTGACATCCCGAGGAATCCAGTCACTAACAGCTCTTGTCCATCGGTTATCATTCATACGCCACTGTCGATCATCGATTTTCACTCCCGTACTATCCCATTACAATGTTCGCATGACGTTTTGGAGGGTGGCGGCAAATAATTTTTGCCAAGATTGTATCGCCCTGCCTAACTGCTCTTTTCACGTCAACGTTAATATCGTTGTAAAATGGTGAAATTTTGGTTGTGAAATCTTTGTACAGCTCAAAAAGAATCTTTACGTACTGAGTAGGGACTCCTTGACTACCAAGCGCTTCCATGACTGCTTCTATCTCAATTGAATCAACGGCCTTCTGTAAGTCGATGAAAGTGAGACAGAGCCGTCTTTTGTACTCTCGCGATAATTCAATGAGCCTTGTTATCGTGTGAATGTGGTCCATCCAGGAATGTACTAAAACCTTTTCGAAACCATGCTTGCTCACATGGCTGCCCTTCGTCCAGTGTTCTGTCAATCGTGTTTAAGATAGCTCGAGTGAAAAGTTTGTAGACGACGGACAACAAGCAGATTGGGCGATCGTTGCCTTTATCGTGTAGGTTGCCTTCTTGAACAACAACACGGTCTCGCTGGTCTTCCACTGAGCAGGGACCTTGTATTCAGACAGGTAATGTGTGAAGAGCCGAGCCAGTGTGTTTACGAGGACTGGCGGAAGGTTCTTCAGTTGTTCTCGTCTTATCCTCTCCGGACCTGGTGTTGTTCGATTTTTCACCGACGAAATGGCATGTCGGATTTCGGAAGGAAGAACCGGTGGTACAGCATATCCATCCTTTTTTATTTCGTATGACGGGACGTGGACGTGACTATCGAAGAGATCTGAATAGTATTCGTGAATGATTTTCTCCATTGCCTTTCTCGCCGTTATTGTTCCGTCTGGGCGTCGGAGTACAATCATCTTGGTCTTGTAGTCGGCGAAGCATCGGCGGGCTTTGCGAATGCTTTTCCCAGCCTCTGCAGCTTCGACCATTACTATTGCTCTTCTCTCTTTAGGATCTTCTTTTATCGCCCGTCTGCATTGTTTCGCTAGCTCGGACGTTAGTTCGCGGTTGCCTGCAGCTCGTATGATTCCACGCTTGCGTATTAGCTCGTGATTTTCTGGAGAAAGATGTCTCTCGGTGACTTTCGAACTCTCAGCTTTCATAACGCTGACGTGAAAATGTTCAATGAGCCGATCGTGTTCCTCGTCGATGTTGCCGACAACGGCATCTTCCCAACAGCTGCTTTGTGAATTGAATAAGTCCCAGTTTGTGGTGGTTCTGGAACTTCGGTTTTTGAATTTAGCGGTCTTTTCTCCTTTCCGCGAGAAATCTTGCATGAAGGAGACGGTAGTCTGATCCTGTGTAGAATTTTGAGACAACAATGACAACGGTTAGGCAAAACTTTCTATTTACTATAATGTGGTCTATTTTGTTATGGTACTCTCCATTAGGAGATTCCCACGTCCAGCGTTGAAGGTGGAGAATCTGGAATTACGAGTTACCGTGGATGCTCTTGGTAGCCATGACAAACTCAGAGATTCGCTCACCCTGTTCGTTCCATTCTAATTCGTGGGTCTCAGTGTGACGTTCTACAGACGTTTTTCTTGGTCCAGTCTTTTCATTGAAATCTCCAATGATAACTTTGAAGAATGTATGGTCTTCTCTGTAGAACCTCTCCAAGTCGTTGTAGAACGCTTCGACTTCTTCTTCGTCATAATTTGATGTTGGTGCGTAAACGACGAAGATAGGCAAAGCCGGTATTGATCCACATCTTTTTAATCGTAAACGTCCGATTCGGGTTGTAAGTTGTTCGAACGAAACGATGTTCATGGACAAACTCGTGTTGACGAGAACGGCGACACAGTCTACTCGTCTACTATCGCATGTTCCGAGGAGCATTTCTTCTCTAGTGTCATAGACGGCGTTGAATGGGTGTTGTCGTCTCGTCTCGGCCAGGTCGATGACGTCGTATCTTATCATTCTTGCTTGCATGAGCAAGTCTTCTCTCGAGGACTCGTATGCAAGTGCACGTTCATTGTAGGTACCGATCGTCACCATAGTACTTCTTGATCCAGGCAGCTTCCACTGGCCCTGAGATTTTAGTAGCCTTTCCGTACTTGTCCTACTCAACGCTGCGAAATTGGGGGCTTTAGGGGTCAGGGGAATGAGGCCCGTTTTTTTCTGTGCTTAGCATTTTTGATACCCACGTTTAGCTTGATGGGCTCTGAACGTGGGGGCTGGTTATACTCACGGGTAGCCATGCTCTCCCAGAGTGGACATGGAGCTTATTTGTTGGAGGCGACTCCTACCCGCCTCCCATATACTTCTCTGTCCCTTGATTGCAAGCTTTTGGCCGAATTGCCCCGTAGAATGCAATCCGCATAAAGCGAGATCGCACTCACACACGCATGTATGAATACGCCCAGCAAATACACAGAAAGTGATGTGATAAATCAGCACAGCAGAAACAGGGAGGCCATCCTCTGGATCCACCTGCGTCTCAGGCAAGCAAAGGTCGCTTTTGGTCAGCAATTAACCCCCTATCTGCCACCTGGGGACGCGCCACGTAGCTTCGCGACTAAGCGGCTCGAGACCCCTCATGTGAGGAAGATCCGTGGTTTTGTTTATCACAGCCCGACTCCCTAATCTTAGCAATCTAATATTCTTGATATTTGTTGTTTGTCGTCATTGATGGGCTATAATTTTTTATTATCATGAATTATACTGTTGTTTACCAGGCATGCGAAAAACGGCCTAATTTTAGTTAGCCGGGGCGTGTGTTCTAAATAAAAGATAAACCACTTCGATTTCTCTTTCACCCTTTATTGCTTTTAAAAATCTTGATAAGGCACATGTAGCGCAGAGTATAGGCGCCCTGCAATACTCACGAATTCGATCGCACGCCCAGGCTTTCCAAGCCTTTAATGCCTCTGGGTTCGGTAAACTGTTAGTAGGCCTGCCTAGGAGGATAGCAGCACTGAGTCAACACATCGAGAATCCACCAATAATCGTTATATAGGCGAGATATGCGTCCAGTCAGCTCTAATGATGCTTAATAAAGTCGAATGTATTGCACATCCCTCAGGACTTGACCTATACAAGAGCCTTATCCTTTATCCATCTTCAAAATTTTGTTATAGCAATAACCTTTACAGGTGACGGAGAGAGGAATATATGCGCCCTTAACAGCCACAGGGGACATCGTTGTAAACCGCTACCTCGTCTCCTGTCACTCCAATATCGCTCTGAAGACACTCCAGCAGACGTTTTTCGGCTTCTATCAAAGCGTTTCCATGGTGTTGCGCTACTTTCCTCACAACCATACACGGAAAGACACATATCTACCACTTGGTGTACATTACATGACAACGATTCTCGATCTCTTTCTCCCAAGTTCATTCTTATAACAGCGAAATGATCATGGAAGATACGCCATTCACCTGTATACTCATTATTGTTTCATTGTCTTAGTGCTCTCAAATAATACATAACGAATGTTACAAGAACTTCAAGAATGCTACCACTAATGCCAACCACCGAAATCATAACGAAGAATTATATGTTAGAGAATTTCTTTCTGATTTGTAGGTAGAAAAAAACACAGTGTGGTTAACGGCTCACAAGAATGGCTAAATTCTGAACGGCATCCAGTATAATTCACTTCCACTGACATCCACTGTGATGGTGGGCTACAGCTGTACGTTATCTCGATGTCGCGTTTTCGTTGTCGTATGTTGTCGAGATAACGAACAACTGTGGACCAAGGACACGAATCATCAGCTCTGATGAAGACGAAGACGAAGACGTCGAAGCGTTAGCGGATGCAAATCTGTTTATCAACCTCGTGTAAGGTCAACGATTTAAATACATGTTCATTATTTTGCTACCGAGGTTAAATGATGGTCGGTTTGAAAATGGTTTTGCTAATATTGACGTTGTGTTTTTAAATTACGTGCGTTTTTGTGTTAGCGATACGCGGCTAAAATCCCCTCTCTCAGGATGGTCACCCAATCTGACGTATTTTGGCCATTCAGATGTTTAGCTGAACCTAAATCGGTACTTGAAATGAACACCGTTTTAAACTATCAGTGTTCTTTTATTTTTATTTTTTCTGATTTTAAAGGTTCCTTCATATTCTGCAAGGATATACGGACCTGACACACTTACTTCTTTGAGTCTAGTCGTGTTTCGAAAAATATGTCATAAAAGGATCATTTGTGTTATTTTGTGACCCAGTGAGCAGAATTAATGGGTTTCTATGAATTATATGCAAACAACATTTGCAGGCCGATTGCGATCGAGCCGAAGAGATACCGAGAAAGGAAGAATTTTTTGTGGGAAGGGTGTTGACAACAGGAGAACATTCATCGGTATTAGCCTTCAGATAGGAACTAATAATAGACTGGACAGCTGAGAGATTATTATAGTTCCAGTCCTCTTTTGCATTCCAATTTACTTAGTTCATTACTTGAGGACAGATAGATGATTTGAAAACTTGACAACTTTCATTTTGCCAACAGCATATTGTTTCACATGATTGACGAGAGAGAAGATGCAAGATGATGCCAATAATCGAAAGGAACAGTGGAATATGCTTCAGAATATACAGACCTGAGAGCCACGGGTGTATTGATGAAACTCTCATGCTATTCAAAAGCGCAACAGTGTGGGCCTGAAATGCTAAATCATGTGCTGTAAGTTAAAGGAACAATCCTATCACACAACACAATTGGCTTCCAGAACTTCCAGTAACCTAAACTTTGTTTTGATCAGTGGTTTAAAATTGGTAAAATTCAGCAATATTCTAACTACATTAGCCTGCTATCACAACCTATCTCAAAAGGTGCATGGCGAATCTAACACCTTTCAGAAAAATCAGACAAGTCGTAGCCAATTTTAAAGTGAACTGGGTTAGTGCGTCTACAGCTCATTTTTCACCGCCTCAGTATGAAAGATCCTTATTTCATCATTCACTTCTTAAATCCTAAGTGAGAGTAAAGGAGAATCTGGACAATGCGATGATAACATGTAGAGCAAGCAGTGCAGATTAAATGGTGAGGCTGCTTTCCTTGGTCTTGATATTCAAGTTCAAATTTCGCTCCCGCTTCCACGCACGCTTCTTGGCTGCCCGCCATTTGATCTTGCGTTCAGGTTGTGTTGGCCTAAAATTGCTGCGCCGTGTGGCCAACGTTCTCACCGCTTTTCACTGTACCTGTAACAAATGTTATTTTATCTTTTTTAAAAAAAATCCTTGGTGATTTGATATAAGCATTTCCATCCAAATAGTTACCGCTTTACTCTATCGATCGATATGCATGTTGTGTACTATACTTTTAGCACGAATTGTGAAGTGTGAAATATCCGGTCTTTGTATATTATATTCAAGACACATGTCTGTTCACCCTGAATCGGTAACCGCACTCGTACAAAGGGTGGATTTTAATAAGAAAATGGTGGTAAGTTACATATTGATGTTCATTTTTAAATGACACACTGTCTTGCAAAAGCAACTCAACTTTTTCTGTATGAGAGTAGTTCATTGAATAGGAAGGTCACACCATCGGATAAGCTTTGCAAAGTTTCACTATGTGTTGCACAAACAACTAGACAAACTTGGATTTCTTTGCCTACTGCGAAGTGGAAGTGCATCTATGCAACTGTGGCGGTTCTTGCAGCACAATATTGGCACTCTTAAGGAACTGAACTCTTACAATTAAAACCCGTTAAAACCTGCTGAGTTCATCTTATTTAAGGCAGATACATAGATATAGCAACAGGTTTTTGCTTCATATTTATTGCACGTAAATTGCGATAAACTGATGAACGTGGGCTGTTCAACAGAAAACGCCATTGAAAACTTTTGCGATAGTTTTGTCGGAAAAAAAATAGCACTTTAAACAATGAGAAATTTAGTTAAACAAAACAAACTGTGGATTTAGTGGTCTCACGCATTCCCCGATGATATTGCAAGCTTCGATCAGTCTTGCACTTTCATTTCGAGATGCATCTATGTTGCCTTCTCCCACATACATACTCACCTGTCGGCAATTACTTCTCTCCAAAGCGGTCAAGGATCCCTGAAGGATGCGCCATGCATTCGACTTCATTGAGTATCGTTGGAGGAGATTTAATGCATATCTGGCCTTTACAATGACTTGCGGTGGCCTGCCGATGTATCGAGCCAGTGCTGCTTTCCTCCCAGACAAGTCTGGTACCAATTTACCCACCCCGCAGGGATGGAAGGCTTGGTGGGCCATGGGCGCATTTTCACGTGCGCGCCGCAGTGGCGCCTCCAACCACTGCCCCACACGCACCCCTTACGCCTAACTTACGATGATGGATCTGTAGACCTCTCACGTAACGCATGTTGCGTTGTCGTACATGCATCCCTATTGGTGCATGTTATAATTACCGAAACACAAAAAAGTTTAGTCTTGATACAAGGTTAAATTGTGACTGGTGTAAGCAAACTATGCAACTTTTCTCGAAATTGTGACTTTTAAAAGTTGAAGGTATCAGAGAGAGTCTAATGCTTTGTTTTTCAAAACGGAAATTGAAGGTAAAGTCTGTGCATATGTTATGAATAGGTCTGAGGCTTTGGGAGAGCGCATTGTACAGAAATTCAAAGGCGTCAACGCCGCTATTTATAAAGGTTACCTTCGTGAGCTGACGCTTGCCGTCGTTTCCACGAAAGAGGATTCGAATCGTGTTATTAAAATTTACACGTGGAGAATGCGTTGCGATGTTGACAGTGAACCACAAGCAGAACTGCGACAGTATGTTTAATAGAACTGTTTCTCGTTGATGAAAAAAAGCACAACAACCCACTGTTTCAGACCCGATGGAACTGTAATGGTATCGCTTCGATTCGGAGGTGTACAGTACTTGAAAGAACCAACAGCAAAGCTCTTACTATTGATAAAGATATTATGTCAAGAAATGCGGACTCCGTTACCAGATGATGCGTCGGCTATAAAGCATGCAGTGCCAGTTAGTTCTTTTTTTTTTGAAACTGCTCACACTGAACTACTATCCATTATCTGATTTTTCACCATACAGACTTTTTAATTCCCGGATTTGACTTCATTAACAGTATTATTCGTAATGCTCCCGATAGTTTACCGCCTCATCATGGCTGGAAGATGTTCTTGGTTGTAGGAATGCGATGTACAGAAAGAGGATTCGTTAACCTGGCCGGATCTTCCAAGTTGAGAAGGAGTCCGGAGTTTCCATCAGGAATCCCAACTAAGAGTAAACCAATACCACCATCCACCACTGGTACTACACTAGTCTCATGGTGGCAATGGATGGTTCCTTCTGATCCACAAGGACGGAGAGTATATGTGATAGTGACGACCCGTGGCAGGCTTTGGCCAGGCTGAGCTCGGGAGTCCAAGGAAACACAATGCCTAAACGAGCCAAGCTCCGAGAAATGAAGAACATGCTGGGACCCGCACAGCCAGTGAGGATGGGCCGTCCAAGTATTTAAGTAATATTCGTAATTGACTGTAATGAAGCTGAGATATTTGCAAAACTCTAGACCGCAAGTGTCTATGGTGGGAACGAACGCGCTATTGTACTTTCCGGGGAGTAACGCCCTCACCACCACACCGTGCGGGTCCTTTGTTTCGCCTGTCTCTCAGCTAGTTCTGTCGATTTTTTGCCATCAGCAATCACCCGTCAATGGGATTGATCTTGGGAGCCCACATCGGCATTAAACCCAGTTAAGCTGAGGCTGTAGTTGAAATCACGATGTTTTATCTTTTATTTTCGCTCAATAACCTGCCATGAAAATTGTAGTAGACAGATTTTCTTCAGATTTTCGCTTATGATTTCCCATTCATGGTCCACTTCGTCAGGTGCATTACTCCCATTCAATGTGTGCGTAATGTGGTGTTTATTGTCAAATCCCAGGAAATGCAAAGGACAGCTTATTATTTTATTTTGTTCCCTTTATGCTTCATCGTAGTTCGGAATCCTTAATAAGGACATTTTTCGTCCGCTGTCTAACCGAATGTCGGTGTTGTTAGTTTCAATCACTGTTATTTCAGCTGTCTGTGAATATGTTTTTGTAAGTGCTTCAATAAATAGTCTTTGCAGCGTTCCAATATGAATGTGATTGTAAGAAATTTGTGGTGTACAAGTGCACCTTCTTTGTGCCGTAATTCAAGGAGCATCTGCGATATGGCAGACATGGCATAAGACGATGTAGTTATTTCAGTCATTGGTCGTGGATGGAGAATCATATACAGGGAACACTGTGTATACTTGCGATTCGTAGATATGGAGGGGGTGAATTGAGGAATGATACGAAGATTTTTTATGAATACTAATTTAGTTTTTCGGTTTTATTTGATACTGTGCAGGTTTTGCCGTGCACTTTTCTGCCAATCCAGTTAGTTAAATTACCAAAATCGCTTAATTGGTTTGGCGTTCATTGATATCGCTCCCTACTGAGACTTAAAAGTTCATACATACTGGAAAGGAAAAACGAACGTTGGTCATGAAAATCGCCTTTTTGAGCTATATAAAGACTTTGTTTTAATACTAATCACGAGAACGGTGCTAGTTCGTTTCCGCTCCAAGCCAACCAAGCCTCTCATCCATCCGTGGCGAGAAATTGTACCAGATTGTGTTGTAAAAATCACTCTCTGCAATCCATTTCGGAACGCTCCAGCCTTGCTAACTCAGGAACCCTGCGAGAATTGCTCGATCAGCATTCAACGATATTCAGGATGAAATGAAAATCCTCAAGCAGCAATCAAAGCCACACGTAAAGTTGGGAGACCTTCATGAACAATGGATGCGAGAAAACGAAATGAATATGAGAATTGCTGGAATCCGCACGCTAGACGTGAAGACGAGTCAAATAAGATGAAATAAAAAGAAGTACTGATAAAATTAATGAAGAGTGGCAATTTCCAACAGTTAACATGGCAATTAACTCCTTGATAGGGATAAGATGAAGAAATGGAGTTTAGATAAAACGATCGCTAACATGGATTACTCGAAATTGTTCCGATAAATTTATGAACCTTCATAAAGATCATAGGCGAAGTTTTAAAATGATGAATAGCGTCTTATTCTGTTAATAATTCTATAGGATTATTTGAGCACTATAATTCGTCCACATTTACCACCACATTTGCCATTTGACGGCCGCTCTAAGGTAGAGCTAGGTTTTCTCCTACAGCTTGGGCTTTCTGTGGCTTTCCTAGCTCTTCTATAACGAAGGCATCTTGTTCCTTAGCAATTCGAATATCCAAAACAGTGATGCATACAGTGCAAGGGTGCTCTGCCTTGTTCAATCCCGCACCCAAGGCGAACCAAGCCCTCCTTGTCTCCGATATTGGGAAAATCGTAAAAGATCTATCCGGCAGGATAAACACTGACTGTACACATGGGCAGAAACAAAGCCTGGTTGATTAGGAGAAAACAAAACCATTTTTGAATTCGTTACGTCGCGGAAGTTTATTTTCAGTACTCGAAAGTAATAGGACATGTGCAGTACTAGAACGAAAAAACGAACACGTTACAGGAGACCCCAAGGCTAAAAAAGGTGCTCCCTGTTCATTATTTTTCTCTATGGATGACGGACACACTGCTGCTGATTTTTAACAGTGATCCCTATGCATAAAACGACCTGCAAATTCTGATAGAGTTTAAAATGTTCGGCGCTACGAATATGCTATGAATTCCACGATTTTGTACTTCCAGGCAAGTCTTATACCAACGATCACGATTTCGGAGGGATAGAAAGCTTGCATAGACGGTAGAACAGGCTTGAACTAACGACGGCGTCTATGTTGCAAAGCAAATCAGACCATTCATCTCCACATGGTACAAGTACAAAGCGTAAGGCTGACAGTTTATTCGGGAGGATTGGAATAAATCTGTTTTGATGTTTTGGTAAAGATGAAGCCGGCACCAGTATAATGATTATTTGATATTTTGAATCAAAATATGTCCAAATTTTCCTGCTGCTTTGCAGGTGACATTTACAATCACCCAGCGACAAAAACGTTTGCGGGATTCTCCACTTAATTTCATATATTTGGTTATAAAGCAGATTTTTCACGAGTTCCGGATCGTTCCAGTAGTCACGGGAATGGAATCGGCCATTTTATCAACTCTGTTGGACAAGAGTGTTTGCGCTGCATGCAACGACAAGATGCGGGACGATGGATTTTTGGCATTCGTCCAAGAACGTTTGCTTGCTGGATTGCTTCTCTCTCGTAATTAGTATGAGTTTTGGATGAAGGTCAATGGCACAGCGTGTGGCAAAGAGTTTGGTTCCTTTTTCCTTGAAGTAACACTGTGCTTTGTCATGGTATGTTACGCCCCTTGAGTTGTTCTAAAATGAGGAATGTTTCTGTTTCTATAGTCCCGTTGATCGTCGAGTGACTCGAGTAGGCGCCAGCAAATCCTCCATTTTTCCCTGTCGCGTGCAAGAGTAGTGGGTTCTGCTCGCTTCAGGGGCTCGTCGAGCATCATATCTTCCTTCTAGGCTCTTCGTGAAAAACTCTGACCATCAGGTCGGTGATCTTCTTGCAGTACGTTTGACATCTCGAGGAATCCAGTCACTAACAGCTCTTGTCCATCGGTTATCAACCATACGCATTAGGTGTACGGCCCACCTTATCTTCGACTGTTTGGCGTATATAACGGCATCTTTAATTTTCGATCGTTGACGCAGGTTGGAGCTTCGGATCCCATCCCTTACTTGTGTGAATCGGGATACTCCTAACATTGTCCTTTCGACTGCGCGTTGGATAACGCTAAGTGATCTTTCATCCTGCTTACGCAGCGACAAGGTGTCTGACGCATACGTTAGGGCAGGAAGAACCGTTGAGTAGAAAGGGTGAGCATGAAGTCGGGTGTTCTTTGATCTCTTCACTACATCCTGATGCTCTGGAAAGCTCCCCAAGCCCTCACGTCTCCTTCTGATCAGCTCTGGGGCTAAGTCGTTCATCATATTGAATTTTCGGCCTAGATAAACACAAATGGAGCATTCGGAGATATTCGTTCCGCTGAGTGTGAATGGGGCAAACGAAACCAATCCGTTCTTCAAGAACATCGTTTTCTTGAGATTTAGTCGAAGACCAATCCTTCCACACGCTTAATCAAAGTCCGCAAGCATACGTTCCGCTTGGCTAATGTCAGATGTTATAAGGACGACATCATAAGCAAAGCGAAGGTGATGTATCTGCCTACCGTCGATTTTCACTCCCATATTATCCCATTCCAATGGTTCGCATGACGTTCTGGAGGGGGGCGGTAAATAATTTTGGCGAGATTGTATCGCCCTGCCTAACTCCTCTCTTGACGTCAATGTTAATATCGTTGTAGAGTGGTGAAATCTTGGTTGTGAAATTTTTTGTACAGCTCACGAAGGATCTTTACGTACTGAGTAGGGAATCCTTTACTATCAAGGGCTTCCATGACTGCTGCTATCTCAATTGGATCAAAGGCCTTCTCTAAGTTGATGAAAGTGAGACAGAGCGGTCTTCTGCACTCTCGCGATACTACAATGAGTCTTGTTAACCTGTGAATGTGGTCCATCGTACTAAATCCTTTTCGAAACCCTGCTTGCTCGCATGGCTGTCCTTCGTCCAGTGTTCTGTCAATCCTATTTAAGGTGACTCGAGTGAAAAGTTTGTAAACGACAGACAGCAAGCAGATAGGGCGATAGTTGCCTATATCGTGTAGGTCCCCCTTCTTGAACAACAACACGGTCTTGCTGGTCTTCCACTGAGTGGGGACCTTGCATTCAGACAGGTAACGTGTGAAGAGCCGAGCCAGTGTGTTTACGAGGACTGGCGGAAGGTTCTTCAGATATTCTGATCTTATCTTGTCCGGATCCGGTGCTGTTCGATTTTTCACCGGCGAAATGACATGTCGGATTTCGGAAGGGAGAACCGGTAGTGCAACATATCCATCCTCTTTTATTTCATATAACGGAAGGTGGACGTAGTCATTGAAGAGATTCAAGTAGTATTCGTGAATGGTTATCTCCATTGCCATTCTGGATGCTGTTATTGTTCCGTCTGGGCGTCGGAGTGCAATCATCTTTGTCTTTTAATTGGCGGAGCTTCGGCGTGCTTTGCGAGTGGTTTTCCCAGCCTCTGCAGCTTCGACCATTACTGCTGCTCTTCTCTTTTTAAGATCTTTTTTTATCGCCTGTCTGCATTGTTTCGCAAGCTCGGAACGTTAGTTCGCGGTTGCCTGCAGCTCGTGCGATTCCACGCTGGCGTATTAGCTCGAGATTTCTGGAGACAGACATCTCTTGGTGACTTTCGAGCTTTCATAGCGCTAAGGTGAACATGTTCAATAAGCCGATTGTATTCCTCGTCGATGTTGTCGACAACGGCATCTTCCCAACAGCCGACGAGTTGAATAAGTCCCAGTTTGTGGTGGTTCTGGGATTTCGGTTTTTGAATTTAGCGGCTTTTTCCCCTTTCCGCGAGAAACAAAATCTTGCAGGAAGGAGACGATGGTCTGATCCCGTGTAGAATTTTGGGACAACAGCGACATCGGTTAGGCAAAACTTTTTATTTACTATGATGCGGCCTATTTCGTCATGGTACTCTCCATGGAGAGATCCCCACGTCCAGCGTTGAAGGTGAGGCTTCTGGAATTGCGAGTTACTGGTCTTGGTCGCCATGATAAACTCAGAGAGCCTCTCACCCTGCTCGTTCCATTCTAATCCGTGGGTCCCAATCTGACGTTCCTCAGACGATCTTCTTGGTCCAATCTTGGCATTGAAATCTCCAAGGATAACCTTGAAGAATGTATGGTCTTCTCTGTAGATCTTCTCCAAGTCCATGTAGAACGCTTCGACTTCTTCTTCGTCATGGTTTGATGTTGGCGCGTAAACGACGAAGATTGTCAAAGCCGTTGTTAATCCACATCTTTTTAATCGTAAACGTCGAATTCGGGTTGTAAGCTGTTCGAATGAATCGATGTTCGTGGACAAATTCGTGTTGACGAGAACGCCGACACCGCCTACGCCTCTACTGTCCAAGGAACAGTTTTTCTCCAGTGTCATAGACGGCGTTGAATGGATGTTGTCGTCTCGTCTCGGCCAGGTCGATGACGTCGTATCTTATCATTCTTGCTTGCATGAGCAAGTCTTCTCTCGAGGACTCGGATGCAAGTGTGCGGGCATTGTACGTACAGATCGTCACCATAGTTCTTCTTGATGCAGGCAGCTTCCAGTGGCCCTGAAATTTTAGCAGCCTCTCCGTACTCGTCCTACTCAACGCTGCGAAATTGGGGCTCTTTAGGAGTCAGGGGAATGAGGCCCGTTTTTTTTTTTTTACTGTGTTTAGCATTTTGATATCCACGTATAGCTTGCTGGGCTCTGAACGTGTGGGCTGGGAATACTCACGGGTAGCTTGCCAGGCTCTCCCTGAGTGGACATGGAGCTTATTTGTTGTAGGCGACTCCTAACCGCTTCCCATATACTTCTCTATCACTTGATTGCAGGATTTTCGCCGAATTGACTCGTAGAATGTAATCCGCCTAAAGCGAGAACGCACCCACGCATGCAAGCATGAACACGCCTAGCAAATACAGAAAGTATGTGCCAAATCGGCGCAGCAGAAACAAGGAGTCCATCCCGTGGATCCACCTGCGTCTCGGGGAAACAAAGGTCGCCTTTGGTCCGCGATTAACCCCATATCCGCCACCTGGGGACGCGCCACGTAGCCTGGCGACTAACCGGCTCGAGAACCCTCATATGAGGGAGACCGGTGGTTGAAAAATGTAGTTAAGAAATTTTTTTTTTTGCTAGCGCCATTAACAACCTGGGTGCACATCTGGAAATTTCAATGTAGCTATCACATCAAGAAGTCCTCCTCAATCTGCTTTTGCTCTTTGCCACTTTCTTCAAACCTTTCCGGGAACTTTCAAAAACCACCATCGCTTATTGCCCTAGGAGTTTTAGAGTAGCATCTCATGTTGGCCATTATTGTATTGCTATAGATGCTAACGGCAAAACTTGATGCCTGCCTTTCGATAACAACGAAGAAGTCCGCCGTTTTGAACCAGCGAGCCAACCGGGGCTCGCGCGTTACACACTGCGCCACGGAGGTACTTGCTCTGCTCTTCTTTGATCTAGCAAAGCTCACATCGGTATTGAACCCAGTCAAGCTGAGCAGGCACCTCCGTGGCGAAGTGTGTAATGCGCGAGCACCCGAAAAAGAGAAATCGTGACTCGATCTGACCCGAGGTCCAAGTTTTGCGAATATCTCAGCATCGTTGTGGTTGGTTTCGCATTAGATCCTCACGTGGAAATTGTAGTAGGCAGTGAATAAGGATGTAAACGTTGTGATTTCGACTGCAGCCTCAGCCTAACTGGGTTCAATGCCGATGTGGTTTCTCTAGAAAAATCCCGTTGACGATTGATTGCTGATGGCACTTGTAGATAGAAAAATAGCTGAGAGGAACGCGGAGCAAAAAGCTCTGTGGCGCAACGTGTAATGCGGTACCCCCCGGAAACGGAAGTAAGTCGTGGCTTGATCTGACCCGGGTCAAAGCTTTGTTAAGTTAATATCTCAGCATTGTTGCGGTTAATGTCAGTTTTGCTTCCAAAAGCCTTAACGCGTTACTTCTAACAACTTAAAGTATAATGCTAATCTGAAGCAGAAAACAATTTTTGGTACTTTGTTGTTGCTGGTATCTTGACTACCGAAACAAAGGAATGATCAGTATTTTAGAGAACAGGACAGGATGGTTTCCCTCAGTGTGTGTTGATGTTTGAGGTTGTCGCACTACCGCCAAAAATGTTGTGACTATAAATCCCTCTTTAAATTCTCATGAACTTAAACTGTTAAAAAGGCATTTATATGAATTGGACCGTGGAGCGAGGTCCTTCCTATGAGGTTGCTATGCCCTCAACTCCCCTAACACGCTAGTTATAATTTCACTCAGGCTAACGGAAAACAATTGGCAATAATCTCACCATATTTCTTTCAAGTTGGAGTGATCACAGTGATAGTAGTGGTGCTGAAATCCGACTGCGTAGTGCGAAATGCTCTATGCAAATTGCTTTCACTGAAATCATTCCCATCTACATAACGATGACATTCGGTAGCGCAGAAGCTCAACAGTACTTCGAGCTAAAGGGATCGCAATTTCAAAGGTACGCCTAGTATTTACCTGCTTCCCTTCTAAAATCGATTTACTTACGAACCGTCTTTCACAAAGTCTGATCGAAAATTATTCTCAGAATGATTTGTCACCGAGATATTCATTTGTCTTTCCTGCTTCGAAATTCTACGACGCCGCTCATAGTAGTTCTTTGTGTTTCCAGCACTGAGTCTTTCCTCATTTCTAGTTTTCTGTTTGCATATTGTATTATGTAGTGAACAGTATTTTGAGTGCATCTGCTTTCTAAATATCTCAATAGAAATTTCAGACATCGACGATTTTTGAATAGGTAGCAGCTTCCACTTACTTTGCTTGCTTTGATTTCCTCTATTGTTATTCTTGGGTTGAATTAATGGGTGTTAGGTCGTCCAATGCAGTTTAATCCATGCTGATGGTATAAAGGGGGAAATTTAAGGCGTTCAACGTCGATCACTAAAGGAAGCGTTATGCATTCGACTTGATCGAGCTTCGTTGGAGTTGATTGAATCCATATTAGTTCCCTACAATGACTTGCGATGTATCACGCTACCGATGTATCAAGACAGTGCTGCTATCCTCAGACACAACTCTGGCACCAATTTTTCAAACCTCATGTTTCGGATGTTGTGGTTAGCCTACGAGACTGGTTAGAACCAGCGATCACGTGTTCATTGCGCGACACTTCTAACTTCGAGCCTACAAGCCTGCCCTGAACCCTTTAATCCATTATTGGTCCCAAACAATAAGCACCTTTGTTTTCGCAAAAATTTTTTCTCTGCGATGAATAGTTATGTCAAGGTACGATTCAGGTACGTTTGAATTCCTGATACAATTCCTGATACATGTGATGTATCCCATAATATAAGGATTTCGCACATGACGGACTTTTTTGACAAAAAAACTCAAGCATCAAGAGAAACTAGCTCCAAAATTCCTAGTTTACCGACACAGCGTTCAGCCTTGGAAACTAGCTTGAACATTACTAATTTACCTTCACGTCGTTCAGCCTTTTTCTTGGGTCTAACAAGCCCCTGTTGAGATCCAAGTAAAGCTGGTTTTAAGCTGCCGTCACACGCATATTGGTAATCCAAGGAACCGCTTAGCAAAACAGAAAAGTACTTTTTTAGTGTTTTTTACCTTATTGAAAACATTTTGATTCAGATAAAGGATAAATGATAGAGCTCTCGACGTTGATCAATCCCTGAGGGATGCCGTGCATTCGACTTCATTAAGTATCGTTGGAGGTGATTGAGCACATACCTGTCCCTTGCAATAACCCACGGTGGCCAACCTGTGTATCGAATCAGTGCTGCTATCCTTCCAGACAAGTCTGGCACCAAATTGCCGACCACGGAAGGATGGAAGGCTTGATGGGCCATGGGCGCGGAAATTGATTCCACGTGTATGTCGCAGTGGCACCTCCAACCACTGCGGCACACACGCTCCTTTAATTCGGATAGACGCAAAAATTGGAGGGCTGGTGGAGCTGATTCGAATTACTCGGTTAATGAGAAGATCATAGGTAGATGTTACAAATAATGATATGTCAGAATTAGAAAGGCATCAAACAAAATAAAAAGAAAAAAAGGAAGAAAACGAATACATTGTTTGATTTCATTGAGAGCCAGCTGCAGCCCTTTCGTTCTTAATGTCATTCTGCAATCGAGTCCCCTTATGTTTCAGCAGTAGCTTCATTTCACAACATAGACGCCGTCTCTACGTCCTCAGAGAAATATTGGCTTACTCAGACTGTGCAGTTATTTTGTTAGGTATCTTAATTCAGGAAAATTCCCGGAGATGCCGTGCGTTTAACCGTCATTAATGAAATCGACTTCTGTGACATTATTCAGCGACATTTCGTAATACTTTCAAGCAAACTACAGCTACCACCATTTTTTTTTTACCTGAATGGCAAGTTTTTTTTTCCGACAACACCAGTCTCTTCCTCTAAATTACTCTGGTGTCACTGTTTATAAAAAACCTAAGAATGAATAAAAAACCTAAGAACTATGTCACTTCAGAATCCAATGGATCGAACAGTTTAGGCAATGGTGATGCATTCCGATTTATATGATATGTGAAGAAAAACATGAAGGTATAACTCTATGTTATTTTTATGGTTTCTATATTCTTTTCTTCGAGGCACCTCTTTCATATTCGACGTGTCTCGCGTTGGGCAGTCGAAAGACTATGTGTAACATTTCCCAGTGGTGGATAAGTGTTAAGCGCGAGCAACATGTACCTATCATTTGAAGAACTTTAGTTGAGGAGATTGGCTTTTCCCAATCTATTCAAAATTGAACTGCACTTTCCAAAATCATATCCATGAACATCTTCTTGGGCGCGTGACCAAAACCAGACTTATAGTTACGCGCTTAAACTTTGCGTGAGTGGCAGTTCACGCTCTTCTCCAACTAATAAGCTGGTTATACACTCAGCGATGATTTGTCGGAATGAACGAACTTTATACCAAATCCTGCTGGACCTCACACACGATGCTCGAGTAAAGCGTTGAAACTACCGGTCCAACTGGGTGATGTGGTGCGCGTCATGAGCGAATGAGGGCATTAATTCTACCAGTTCGAATCATTCGATAACTAGGACTAGCTAGGAGTACTAATGAGACATGTGATGTATGTGCATATGTATATATGTATGTATGTATGTATGTATGTATGTATGTATGTATACAAATGTACGAATATTTACGCTTGAAAAGGCTAGACTGTACTCGAATAATTTTATGAGCAGAAAAACCAGGTGACACACGTACGACTAGTAGATACGGCAGAAGTAACGTCTACTCGTTTTCCGGACACATTTTCATTGGAGTGCTGAATTTCATTACCTAGATTGTCAAGCAATTCTCCCATGCTCCACCGAGCATCATTGCGTCCCGGTAAACCTGCAACACGTGGTGACTTCACTATTGTTCCATTTTGGATATGACATACAAAGCATCGAGTACTGCAACAATTTTTAGGAGTAGGAAATTGATTGTATACTATAGTACACAGTAGCAAAGCCTCAGGCTGACATTTTCTATGCTTTTTAAAGATTAAAGTAATGAATTAATAAAAATAAGCTTTGCAGGGAAATGCCGTTTAAAAGAAAAAAGCAATCTTGTATAGAAATTAAATGAATATTGATCACTTACTTCAATGTTTTGCTCCAGAAGATATTCGTGAGCATCGGTACAGCATCTAAGGCAGTTGCACACGCGGACTGAAAACAAATCGAATTTGTAACACGCTTGTTTATGACCAGCAACACTTAAGGCTACTAATAACTGGAACAAATTAAATGAAAGAGCTGCGCACCCAGATTACAGAGGGAATCGAATGCTTCCACAAAAATTCCGATCATTTTGACCAAAGACAGCTGAAAATGAGGAATATTGATAAGAGTGAAAAACACTGAACACGAAGAGCCACTGCTTGAAAAAACGGGAAGCGATATTCAATTAAATGAAAGAGCTGCGATAGATAGAGATTCAATAAAGAAGATGACCCTAAAAATTTTGCTGTCAAACGTTTACGTTTCAAGGGCAATAACATAACGTAGAATTGTGGTAGCCAAACAAAAGGACCGAAATACCGAAAAGAAATATTGAATCTTTTTGAACGGTTCGTTTCTGATTCACGTTCTGTATAAATTCATATCTGAAGCGGTGATTAGAGTGAACTCCAATCGGTGACAATCAAACATTGGCGAACACAAACATCGGCAGTGACGAAGGAACGTATTGAATACAATGGCGTCTGAGGACTGGTGATGATGGAATTCGCCACCCATCTGATATGTTTAGTCACCCAATGGCGTTGTAAGCATTCGTTCGCTGGATTCGTTCCTGGAGGAGTATTTCTAGCAAATCTGGTCTGGAAACCATTAGATCGAACAGGTTCAACAACAATTACCTGACAGCTGTGTTAGCGCTCCATATTGAAACCAGTGACGTAAAATTAGAAATTGGACATCAAACGTTTATACATTCGTAATAAAGCGGTATACCCTTCCAGGCTCTGAAGAAGGCGATACTACCGAAACGTCAGCTACTGTTGTATTGTGTTGTGTGTTTTTCTATGGAAGTAAATGTATGCTGTATAATAACCTCGCGATTGCTGAGCAAGAAAACTACGCATTCATATTCCAAAGCGGTCTTTTTTAAACAGTGAGTGTTTGGTACTCTCACGATGAGTGAAATGTCAGTTTTTTTTTAAAGAAAGATAATTCTGACTACCTACCTAGTACAAAATTTTCTGTTACGGAAAATAATCTGAACCTCCAAATGGATCACCACGAACGTTATTCAGTAGGAAGTGGAGTTTTCCTTTTTTATGTATACATGCGAGGCTCACCCTTTCTACACGATCCACACTCTTTATCCACATAAGCACCACTTAGACAAAACAGTAGTATATCTAAGTAGAACTGACTGTTTGGGTGAACTACTATGACTACGTCTATAAACAGCTCAGCAATGGCCTAAGATGACTGACAAATAAGGTTGGCTGATGATAAGGGCAACCTTCCCGGAAAAATGATGATAATATGTTGATGAAAAGGAATCGCAATTTACTAAGTCACTCAATTACTGCAATGCTATTACTACTTGATAACTATTGGAAAAAAATATACTACGTTCTGTGGTGATCAATCCCAGAAGGATGTGTCTTGCTTTCGTGTTAATCGAACTTCGTAGAGATGAATAAAGGCGAGTCATGCTCATATTCATAATGGTCTAAGCCGACCTTACAGTGATAGCAGACGGTGAACTCAATTCACAGAGCTGTTTCATTTGCTGAGATTACACGAAGTTAATAAATAAGTTTTATTCCGTTAACGTTTCGACGCCTTCGTCTTCATCAGAGTCGATGATCCGCGTCAATGATCCACAGTTGTTGGTCTTCTCGATTATCTCAGCCTGTCTGACCTCTTCGATCTCGATCATCAAACTTATTGCCTTCCATTTAATAAAATTGAACTAGGGACTGGTCCAATATTTATTATACTGTGCTCCTCTCCACAACGCTACACGTGTTTCACTACCTCGTAATAACTTTCAATAAGTTCGGTACTTGAGGAAATCAGAACATGCCAGAGATCTTAAAGAGGCTTTACTCTGCATTGAACAACAGTGTATCTCGCGATTGGGTTGTAACTTTCCATGAAATCCCCTAATTTCCGTCGGTTACATAACATAATTTTACATTCGAAGGCACACAAATAATGGAGTAAAATGAAGTTCGGGTATTAGATCCACCAGAACATCGGAAGTGCAAGCCCATAGTTGCTCACTATTTTGAGTGATACTCAGCCTTGTAGTTGGAAACTGCTGCTGCAGTCATTACTTTTTAGAAGGAAGGGCACACAGGGAATGCAACGGTTATGCAGAATACGTGTATGTTCGTGCATAGCAAATTGTGTAAAAAGTGAGAATCTCACACATATTCATAGAAAACGATAGCTTCCACTTTCTACTGAATTAGTTTTATGTTGGTCTGCTTGAAAGTTCAAATTATTTTCCATAAGTGAGAAATTTGTGCTACGTGAGCGATCAGGGCTATCCTTCTTGAAAAATTGAAGGTTTAATTATCTATCGCAACACTGTACGATATAGTATACAGTGCAACAAAGGCTCTATGACGAGAGAAAACTAAAAGTTTTGTGGAATTGGTGTCCCATATCCAAATTTACCTCACTGGCACAAGTATAGATCCCAAAAAATACCTGGCAGGCAATCGTTCACCCTGTTCACTCTAATGGTTCTCTACTCTGATTACCCTGTTGGACTGCACGTCATCACGAACATTATCAAATTGTAATGTGCTCCGGGTCACTTGAAATATCAGCAAAAATTGAGTAAGCGCTGCATCAAAACCTCACATTAGTTCGTCACAAGAACAGCGACTAAATGATTTCCATGTGATTAAAACATGTTACTACTGAGATATCAACCTCATTGAAACTTCGACGATGCTGAGATATTTGCAAAACTCCGGAGCGCATGTGTCTGCGGTGTGGAACGAACGCGCTATTGTGCATTCTGGGGAGTAATGCGCTCACCACCATACCATGCGGATCCTTCGTTTCGCCTGTATTTCAGCTCGTTCTGTCGATCTCTGGCACCAGCAATCACCCGTCAGCGGTGCGCAAAAGGAAGGACCCGCATGATGTAGTGGTGAACGCGTTACGACTCGGAAAGGACAACAGCGCGTTCGTTTCATACCACATACACCTGCGGTACGTAGCTCTGCAAATATCTCAGCAATATTGCGGTTGTAGGGCGCGTGTGGCGCAGTGGTTGGAGACGCCACTGCGACACGCACGTGGAATGCGCCCATGGCCCACCAAGCCTTCCATCCTTCCGGGGTCGGCAAATTGGTACCAGACCCGTCTAGGAGAATAGCAGCACTGGCTCGATAAAACGACAGGCCACCACGAGTCATTGTAAAAGCCAGATATGCATTCAATCACCTCCAACGATACTTAATTAAGTCGAATTCATGGCGCATCCCTCAGAGATTGATGAACGCCGAGAGCTTTATCCTTTTTATCCTTTTATTGTGGTTGTATTTTGCTTAATACCTCAACGCAAAAATTTTGAGAGCGAAAAAATAAAAAAGTAAACATTGTCATCACTTGTCTCTAGCAAATCTTTGTCGATTAAAATAAAAACTATATTATACCTTTTTCCAACAAGGAACAAATTGGTTTAATCCAGTTGCATAAAATTTGGAATTCCGGAAGCGATGAATCCGTTGAAGGAATTTTTTGCGATATCGTGGTTAGTGGAACGCTTCTCACGCTGCAAGCTGTCAAGGTGTTTGATGAAGTAGGAGACGGTAGGCGACCTGGTGGTGAATATGGTGTATGAGGCAAAGTTTCGTATCCCAACTCGTTCAACTCCTGCAGCGTTGGTTTCGGAAGGTGAGGCTGAACATTGTCGTGGAGAAGTATTGGTCATTTCCTGTTGACTAACGCCGGTCGTTGTAGGAGAACCTTACGGTGCATTTCGTCGATTTCTTGACAATACTTTTCAGTCGTAATCGTTTCTCCCGGATTCAAAAAGCAGTGATGAATAGGCCCGCTCGCAGGGCAGCCAACACTCACCGTAACTTTTTTTGGTGCAACTTCGACCTTGGATAGTGATATTGGGGTCTGACCCCAATCCAACCATTGAGTTAAACGTCGGTGATTGCCGTAAAGAATACACTTCTCGTTGCGCGTCATAATTCAATCAAGAAGAGGGTCGTTCTTATTGCTCCGAATAAAAGTAGATGACACCTCAAAACGCCGATTTTTTTTTGTTTATCGTTTAGTTCGTGCGCCACATACTTGTAGAGTTTTTTGGTCTTTCCTATGTGACTCAAGTGAGTAGAAATTGTTCCTGTGTTTACGCCAAGCTGTTCTGCAAGCTCTCGAACAGCTGTTCTCGTGTTTGTTTCCACTAGTACCTTCAATTCGTCGTCGTCGGGTTCACTGAGACGCTGGCGGCCTTCCCTACCTTCGAGGTCGAAATGACCAGATCAGAATTTCCGGGACCATGTTCGCACTGTTAATTCACCAACACTACCTTCACCTGAAAGCTTGTTTCTGTTTCGGGCCATCTCTGCTGCACTGAGATCGGGTTTGAACTCATGAAAGAAAATTTGACGAAAATTTGTTTTTGAATTTAAAATTGGAAGGCTAAAAAATGGTTTAAAAATTTAACGTTTGACAAAACATAAAGATTTGCTTAGAAAAAGCACAAAATGAGCTGATATGTAACATGGCGAGGTACAAAAAATACTCTATTGGTGAAAAAATACAGTAAAACAGTAAATATTAAATATAAACAGTCAGGCTGTTATTCAACACACGTTTACTTTAAAAAAAACAACACATAAAACACGACAGTAACTGAGGTTTTGGCAGTATTGCCCTCCTCAGAGCCGATCTTTACCTGCCTTCCACCAAGGAAGAGCAGCCGCTTAGAGTTGCATATGGTTGATGACTCCGTTAAGTCACAGTGGACGGATATTAATATTGGTTTACTCTTAGCTGAGTGTTCTCATAAAAACGCCTAACTGCTTTTCAGCTTGGTGAACCCTGCCAGCGGGATGAATCCTCTGCTATACATCGCAACCCGATACCCAGGATCATCTCCTAGCCACGAGGTGAACCGCTGGAATGGACCAGTTCAGACGAATATCTAAGTGAATATGTCGACTATTTACGCAGTGGTTTAGAGACAGTCTACCGTCTGGGTCATCTCAGCATAACTGCGGTTGTATTTTACACATTGCCGTGACGTGAAGTAGGTGATAGGGCGAGTAAATAGAGTGTTGCAAATCCGACATAACGTGCACAACGGTGCATAGCTGTGTTTGCATCCCATACTTTAGCGGCCCACTATTTATAATGCTCTAAAACATAATGTCGTATTATGGACGTCAAGTCTGCTGTATAACATATGTACAGACGCAGGGAGTGTAGCGCAGTGGTCGGAGGCGCCCTGAAAAACTCATGACATCGATCCCTGCGCCGCAGGCTCACCAAGCCCTCTATCTCTTCTTGGTCGCAAACTGGTACAGGACTTGTTTGGGAGGATAGCAGAACTGGCTCTATACATCGGTTGGCTTCCGCAAGTCGTTGTAAAGGCCGCATATGCATTCTATCACCTCCTAACGATGCTCAATGAAATCGAATGCATGACACATCCCTCAGGGATAGATCGACGTGGAGAGGTTTCTCTTTTTGCTCTTTGCCAACATGTGGAATGTACGCAGTTCTGACATAAACAGGAAATCCCACAATTTCCGCATATAGAAATGACCTAAGAAACGATTTTATTTTTTGAAAACAAGCTGGCATTTCATGCGCGCGCATGTGGTAGGTGTATGCAGACATGACAGAAATCATTAGTTGAGAAGAACAGTACTACTGGAAGGTTTGTAGAGCTTGCGAACGGCAGCGGCAATGCTGCGGAAAGCACGCCATGTACACGTCAAATCAACCGTTTTCTAATGAGAGTCGATTGATCTCCAAATCCAGAAGAGTAGTTGGAATGGGTGGTGGGCGTCGTTTACTTTAACATATCTGTCTTCATGTTTATTCCTATTTAATCAGGATGCCAGCAAGACCAAAACCCATCCAATAAAAGAGCAGTGAACCGGTGTAATAATTATAAATAAAATGGCATCAATTACTGTTTAAAATTCTTGTCTATTAGCTCGACACATAGTAGACAATACTGTCTTTTCGACAACTGCTGATTTCCAGTTGATAAAAAGAGATCCTAAAAGGTTGAGGACCTGAGGGAATTAGAGAACAGCCTTTGCCACACTACTTTGCTGTTTAGAATATCCCTGAAGTAATTTCTTCATTTCAGGTATTGGTTGAAAGCCAAGTCTTCAAAGAAAAGAGGAATATATGTACACACATAAGATTTTAAAAGCTTACAAGCATGAGCAACGGAAGCTAACATTAGCGCCAGTTTGCTGCACACGACAAAGTCTTCTTAGAATAAACCCGGTTGGGTTATTATCATTTTAGTACACGAAATATAATCTTCGATGAAAAAGTCAGGTTTAATGGGCTCCAAAAAAATCAAAATTTCAGGCTGACAAAGCAAGAAAGACGCAATACTCAAAACTTCACCACGAGCTATGATATACTTAATGAAATTCGGAAACCCTTATTAATTTTCAGGAGCGCAGGAACAGTCCTGAAATGCAGCAAAGATGACCCTGTTCACCGTGAAGTGGTGGCTGTTCACTTCATTACCACTACTCTCTGAGCCGCTAAATTATCATGACCAAAGAGGAGCTTTTGCACATTATTACGTGCACGGAATATACTCCTGGGTCCTTTGCTCAGAAAATGATCGATTTTGCACACGCTATCGATTAATTGATTGAAAAAACGAAAAAAATCGCTTGTCACTCCTTCAAAGTGAAGAACGACATCTGAAGAAGGATCGTAACTTCAATGAGAGCTGAGAGACAGGCGAAACGAAGGACACGCATGGTGTGGTGGTGAATGCGTTAGCCCCCTGAAAGGGTAATTGTGCGTTCGTTCCCACCGTAGACACCTGCGGTCCGGAGTGTTGCAAATATTTCAGCATCATTGAACTTACATTTCGTAACATACCCTGCCATTAAAAAAAGTAGGCAGTAAATGGTAAGCTAAAGTTGAATACTACAAAAAACTTTAAAAATAGTGTAGTTTATCTTTTTAAAACGTATTACACAATTCTTCACATCAAATCATTTTTTCCGAACACCTCTTATTGAAATAGCTTATTCGACTTGTGATTTTTGTCTGTAGCAGTTATCTAAGTCGTTCCCTTTTTAGATCACTACTGTAGTTTAAAATCGTGGAATATTAGAACTATAGCCGCTTTAATCACTGATCTCCGTACAAGATACGATTTTTCGCGGAAAGGAATGAAAGCCACTGAGTTCAAAAAAAAACTAAGTTTCAAAGCCACAACAAGCTGGGCTTTATCGATTCATTAGAGATACCGTTCTTGAAAATATTGGCGAGGAATACGATCGGCACATTCAACGTCTTCATTTTAGCGTTATGAAAGCTGAGGACGCAGAAACTATATGCAACCACCAACCTATGTGCGAGCTTGCAAATCGTTGCAAATAGCGATAGAAAAAGATGTTAAAGCGAAAAGGGCAGCAGTTATGTAAAAGAGGAGTTAGACAAGCCGATATAATCTGGTCAAAATTATTTACCGCAAGCCTCGAGAATGCCATGAGAAAATTGGAATAGGACAACATGGGAGTGGAAATCGAGGTCAGCAATTACACCACCCTCGCTTTGCTGATGATATCTTCCTTATAACACCAGACATTAGCCAAGCGGAACGTATGCTTGCGGACTTTGATAAAGCGTGTGGAAAGATTGGTTTTGTCTTTGACCAAATTTCACAAAAACGACGTTGGTGAACTCGTATGCCCCATTCACGCACAATAGAATGAATATCTCCGAATGCTGCAGTTATGTGTATCCAGGTCAACAAATCAACATGATGAACGGTTTAGCCTTAGAGTTGAGCAGTAGGAAGAGAGCGGCTGGGGGAGCTTTCAAGCACATGAGGTTGCATGTTTTGTTCATATCTTAGCATCCTTACGGGTGCATACTCCATAATAGCACTTAGAAGAGAATAGCCAGTGAATAAAGGTTGAAACATTGTACTTCACGTACATCATTTTCGAGTAGTTATTGCTTTCCCTATGAATAATCATTTGATCGCGCATCATGTTGCAGCTGCATGCCATTCTTGGGCAATATCACTTATCCTACAGTGCGACTTGAGTTATTGACTATGTCGACTTCAACAAGCATATGTAAAACTTTTAAGGACAAAACCAGAGAATGTGTTGTCTACGTTACAATTCTGACTTTCAAGGCATTTTATATTTGTTTTATTAACTATTTGCCATATCCAAGTAAGCAACAAAGAGCCAGTGTCGCAGAGTCGTTTGTCATTCAGAACTAAAATTGTGTTAACAACCCCGAACCAGTTCACCAAGAACAATTCGGAACACAAAAATAACTTGTTGATCAATGCCAAGTTTAAACGGAAGTCGGTTTTTGAAATCAAATAAATTTTGTTCATTTTTTCTATTTCACTAAATCTTCGTTCTCATATATTTAATAATGACGGAAATTCTTTAAGAAACTTTATTAATGAGAGTCTCAAGGAGATCTATCTACAGTTGCGATAATAAATAGTTCGGTTCTCGCAAATCAACCCGATTTATAAGAACTATAGACGTTGAATAGTTGTCACACGATGAATAGCCGTCATAAATTGTATGATTAAATGTTGCAAGCCTGATAATTAATACAAATTCAATCGACGACAGAGATTGCAATAATATTCAAGAGGAGCATAAAATAGGATAAATACGATGAACAGTTATAAATATGCCTGTATTGGAAATGATGCCACATGGAGTTACTGTCACGTTCACTCGAGTGGGGATCGCTGCCCAACATAACCAACGTGGCGTTCACAAGTCGGTGAAATCACTCCATGGATCGAATCCTGTTGATGTGCACGTTGAAGCTGACAGTGGAAGTAGATGAAACATACTCGACCAACCGACAGGCAGTACAAAGAAGCAAATTGACCTGCAAACTCATACTTACTGAAGCCATAAGCAGATGTTCTGCGAAACTTTCCAGCCCAATAACAGCACTGGATAGGTAATAAGTCAACAACCAAAACAATTCCCTTCCTTTTTCTCCTCAATTTCCGCGCCCTCTCCCTGCTATTTGCATATCTGCACATAGCTCTCACCCATCATCGCTGGGCAAGCTGATTGAGAAGCAATAGAATGCAGCACATTATTGTTAGAAAATTAATGTTCACAGTACTTGACTAATTTATTGCACTTAAGAATAAATTTCACACACAGAAGCACGATTTCTTTTCTTTCGTTTCTTTACACCTACTGTGGAAAGATTACTTGTAGCCACAGAAGGAGAGCGTGCATTGCAGTAGTTAGAGGTGTACTGCAATAGTAGCCGTATGTTCGATCATGCCTTCTAGGTTAACTAACAACATTCTGCAAATCTCTAACATCAGCAAATTGTTGGAGATCTGTTTGAGAGAATAAAAGCACTGACATTATACATCGCTAGAACACCGTAAGCCACTGCAGCAAATATACATTCACCCACTTTGACGATCCTTAACACTTAGTGATCGAGGTGAGCTGATTTGCACTCACACAGTGCGAACAAAAAAGGCCGCTTTCAACTTTGAGTCAAAATATCTCAACTCGATGTGCCCTTTATTAGTTGAAATAGAAAGTATTCTAGTTGCAAATCTTTACCTGCAGAGGCAGAATCTATTCCATTTTATCATGATCTAGAGCTTATCGTGAGCCCATTAAATGTTCTGTGCACGTTTTTTGGCGAGGATCATATTTCGAAAACGAAAGCAGTTGGACAAGCGGTTTTTGTCTATTAGAAGGCGTTGATGTCCCCAAATGCTTTATTGGCGCTTGCAGATGCCGAAATTTAATTTGGAATTTTAAATATTAAAATTGCTTTCTTGGCTAACGTTTGTACGCCTTCGCCTTCCTCATTGACTCGAGTCGATTGTCCGCATTTCTTCCACTTTCCGATTAAGGTATTTGTGATCGCATCGAGTAGAATTCAGTGGGGTACAGCTCGAATTAGGTACAACATTCGGCAGGAACCTGTGCTAGCGGATAATGACACCGACTACTACAAAATGGATTGTTCAAAAAAGTTATTATCAACAAACAATTCCTATCAACCACCGCCGTTCTGTACAAAAGAGCACTGCCGAGTGAGGTTCTTCAATCGAATAGTCCTCCACTGAATTCGACTTGATGCGACCATGAATGCCTTCGTCAAAGAGAAGAACTGTAGATAATCGACTCAGATCAACTCGGCTATGGTGAAAGAGCAGAAACGTTAGTCGAGTAAAGTTTCTTATTGACGTTGTGCTAGGTTTTCAATGAAATAGTTCTGATTAATCTTATCAAAAGTAAAGGGAGTCGGCTTTTGAAATATCTCACAACGATGTTAAATTGAACATGGTTTACCACACTTAAGAAAAAACTATAAAATGTGAGGAAATTTTAAAGGACGGTAGGTGTTTCGTTTAGCCCCACAACTCTAATTTAAGAAGCATTTTTTTGGAAGCATCTTGATGTTCTTTAAAAGAATTTCGTGGGTATCTGGTTCTGCCGTACCACTTCTGTCAAATGGAATTCTCCCTATGTAATCGTAATGATGTCTGAGCAGATATTTTTCAGCGATTTGATTGTAGGATTACAATGTAGTAGAACTGTCACATTGTACAATCTCTTTAAACGCAAGTGTACCTTGATAAGTATGCATTAAGATTATACACGCAAAGGAATTTTTTGTTTTAACCGCGAAAACAGAAACAAGGTCTCCACTCATCGAATCAATTTACGTCTAAGAGGACAAAAAGATAAAGGATCAAGCGCTCAACGTTGATCAATCCCTCAAGGATGCCCTATGTATTTGACTTCATCAGGCATCGTTGATAGTGATCGAATGCATATATGGCCTATACAATGATTCACGGTCTCCTACCGATTTACGATATCAATGTTGCCAACCTTTCCAGTGCATGCCTGGGACCAATTTGCCGATTCCAGAAGGATGGAAGGCTTAATAAGCCCAGGGGAGAGGGTCGAACCAGGAACCACATGTGTATCATAGGACACCTCTAATCACTGCACTACATGATCCGTAAAGGAAATTTTATATATCAATGCTTTTCATCGATATCTAACATGTTATCGCTGGTAATTGACAAGAGATCCCTTAGATTAAGAAAATCAGTTGAGAATATTCGCACAATTAACCCTTTCCTAAGCAGTTTTAAACCAAAGGAAACAATAAGTGACATTATCATATAGAAAAAAGACTCCTGTTCTACTTCGTGGATTCTGAGCATTACTTTTGCTAAATAGAATGAATGACTATTGATTCTACTCAAATTCTTATTCAATCTGTGTGAGTGGATTACTCAAAATATAGTATGGCCTTTTCAAGCATGAATTATTATATATAATGAATTATTATATAGCATGAATTATTATATATATAATACATTATAATATATTCATTCATAAACCAGAATCAGATAGAGTTATAAGAATTTAGGATCGGGTTTTATTTGAAAACGAGTTGCAACGCCTTTGTAAACGATATGGCTGTTAAAAATCTTTCGTTTTCCAAGATTCCTTCATGGAACGTTACAAAAATGCTCGTCTAGAAAAACTCATTCTACCTTTTGAAAAACATCACTTAAAAAAGTTTCCCATTATAATGAGAAGCTTTGTTGGGAATTAAAAGGAAGGCTACAAATGACTCAGAGAGAAATTTTGTACTGCTCATTTGCCCGCTTCTTAAAGCACCAAAATTTTGAATTATATCAATCATTGTAGGCAAACATCGACGATTTCACAACGGTCATTGGGGAATGTTCCCATTCTAATCATTCTAAAGCACGCTTTGTACTGTGAATGTTAAGGCTACATAACAGACTTTACCACATTCGATATATCAAAATTCTCGATAGCTGCCGACCGATGAAGAACATAATTGGAAACCTAGTGCTTAGATCGTACCTATATCAAACTATATCGAACTAATACATATACTAAAGAATAAATCACTCATCTAAATATAGAAAATAATAGCATTCTTGAATTACTAAGCTAACACGTGTATGTTAGAAAGTTTTGTTTGGCTAGCATTTCGACTTCAACCTCTTCTTCAGAGCCGGATTGACCTAAGTACTTTGTCCACAGCCGTTCGTCCTCGCAATATGGGGCCTTCGCTGCCGCATCAACTCGAGTCCGTCAAATAGTGTACCACTCGAATGAAGAACCTCGAACGAAAAAGAAAATCAAGCGGTGCTCGAATGCAACGGATTCAACTCGATGCTACAACGAAGACTCCTCATCGCGAAGATGAACGACTCTGGACAATCGACTCCAATCAATCAGATTTTGAGGAAGACAACGAAATTTGAGCCGAATAAAACTTTATACCAATCTTGTGTTAGCTTAACAATGCAAGAAAGTATTGATTAACTGTCTGTACCAATTTCAAATGAGGGTACGTTTTTGGAAACATTGATACATCTAAAAAAATAATTTTTCACACATAAGCTGTTAATAGGGCGCGTGTGGCGCAGTGGTTTAGGGCGCCACTGCGACACGCACGTGGAATCGATCCCTGCGCCCATGGTCCACCAAGCCTTCCATTCCTCCGGGGTCGGCAAATTGGTACCAGACTTGTCTGGGAGGATAGCAGCACTGACTCAATATATCGGCCGGCCACCGCGAGTCATTGTAAAGGCCTCATATGCATTCAGTCACCTCCAACGATACTTAATGAATTCGAATGAATGGCGCATCCCTCATGGATTGATCAACGTCGAGAGCTTTATCCTTTATCCTTTAAGCTGTTAAAATTATGATGTAGGTACTTCATAAAACTATTTCGAAATATCTTATGCCTAAACTGCTTTCAATTTTCCACCAGGTATATCAATATTCGCTTCTTGATTTAAAATTTCACTCTAGAACCAGAGACGTTGTCAAAACCTTATAAACAAAAAACCAAACAATAGGACTGCTCCAGAAAACGTTGTACATTTAAATAGCCATACATTATGAATCCAGTAGCTGTAGACGCCATTTTAGCGACTTTTTCCTGTTCCTCAAATACCATCTCGAGACGTCGCCGATTACTAACTCTACTGTTTGAGGACATATATCCTGCTGAAAATTGTGTTCATTTTATCGCTGTTTACGTCTAACATAGCAAATATGTCAATATTCACCATTTGACTAGCACATACAAAAAAGAAAACGTCTTTTTACCGTTAATCTACTACTAGAACTATGTAAGTGAGAATAGCAACAGCTTTGTTAGTCTGCGAAAGAAAAATTGCGCAGAAAAACTGATTAGTTCAAGATAAAGACCACCAAAAATCTGTACATATTCGACCAGGTCAGGATGATAGAACTGTGGACAACATAGTTAGTAGTCATTACATCGAGTAATGGTCGCGATTCAATCTAGGTCGGACGTACGAAATATGTGACGACGACTGTTCGTGCCCTTATGCGGAGGAAATGTGCGGCCGGCTGCGATACGCTGTGTCACCGCTCGGCGGAAGGACACCACTGCCGGTGTGGACTAGTCTACGGTACATTCGCGCCGATGGATGGATGGATGCCTGGATGATTGCAACATCGTCGGGACCATTGTGTCCAATGTGTCAGCCCAGCTCATACTGACGGTGATAAATGGATGTCCTTCAGAATCCACATCGGTAAACGGGCAGAGTACGACTTATCGGTGAATTTGTTGTTGCAGAGCATCATTGATTCATTGATTCTTTTCTACTGGGAGAGTTCAAATGTCTGAAAACATTAAAGAACGAAAAATTCTGTAGGTTCTTAGTGTTCCTTTACAAATACACATTCGTTTTCATGTGCGTTTTATTTTAAGACTTAAAACTATTCTGCTGTGCTAAGTCTTTGGCAGAGTTCTATTATTGGACAAATAGCAATACATCTATAAAAGAGACGAAAAACATCTACATCTTAAGTGCAGGCGTCCATGTGAACGGCTTTTTAATCGCATTCTATGAAATATTCTTTAAAATTATAACTATCATCTACACTTGAATCATGAAGAACTTAAATATTCAACTAATTAAGTACTTTTGTTTGACTCCTAATATTTTTATACATACAGAAAATATACGACTCCTTACCATGCAAATTTAAGAGAGAAACCTGTTAGATAGACAAAACTCTACAGTAATAGAATTTTGGGAATACATTTGCTATCTGTTCCAATAGGTTTTACAAGCGTAACAGGGATCGTTAAAGAAACCTTGTCTTTGACTTACAGAGAAACTCGACTGTAATTCTATTTCATAATTTCTGCTCTGGTGTCAACAATCTTACCACCAGTGATTTACACCCAACATTATTTGCGTAACTTATTAAATATCCCTATTTTCCTTACCTGGAGCAGATAAACATTAGTTAGCAAAAATGATCAAAAACTAGAACTGAGTTGTCAGGTTGTTAATGTACAGTTTCTCCATTGACGACCTTGAAGATAATGTTACATGGTTTCAAAGCCATCAACTCATTCTAAACTTCGTAGTGATTCTTCTCTTCCTTGCTTCAATCTCCTTCAATTTAGGATGATTGTGTAAAAAATAAAAGAAACCAATCTGATCATTCTTGTTCGAATTCAGTCTGGAGCACGAAGCAACAAAGTGGATTCGCAATATCAACATTATATTTGGGCCAGAAATCGTCATTGAATATAAAGTGTAAAGAACGCTGTTTCAAAGTCCTATAGTGAAAGTTAGGAGTTAAATGCGGTCGGAGGTGACTAGCTGTCCTAGACAAAGACTAATTGAAATCGTTCATTGCAGCATACCCAAGAGAAAAGATTCGAGAAATTATGGACAAACTATGCGAACAGTTTAGCACGATCTTAACCGACTCAAAAAGCCATGAATTCGACAAAAAAACTAGTTGTGTTCGACATGCGAAAGTGTTAAAAATGGCGATGTCGAAAAGACCATACAGGAAGAATTTAGATGCGAAAATCCACCTCACACAGTGCACTAGCCGGATCCGAGAACTACCGGGCACTAATTTGCTCACCAACTCTGACGCTAATAAATATGAACCCAGAAGATTCTTCGACGTCAGGAAAGTTAGCGTAAAAATGTAAATGGATTAAGGACAAGAATAGGTCCCAGATTTTTTTAATCCTTGACTAAGTCAAGGACTTGAATCGAGAAACAAAATTTTTTCGTGATATGTGATACAAAGTTAAAGAAAAGAATCGAAGATGAACAGTAAAGGATCCCAATGATTCGTGGATATGAAAGGTCAACAACCAGTAGTTAGATGAATAGACGTTCAGGGTCGAATAGTTGGAACAGCGTTAATTATTTGCCGTCTCTCAAGCTTATCGAGTGGTCATCAACATATGTAGCATGCATCGTTACAAACCGGTTCCTAATCATCGGAGGCATTGGTAAGGTGAAAATTATAGCCGCAATGTTGCGAAAACTAAGGTTACGCTAGCGAAAACGACTGTTGTAGCTGACGGAATTTGGAAAATCTTACGGACCAAGGTTTAAGAAAGTATGTAAAGAGCTGTTATGGACAACTTCTGCAAATACAACGTAGTTCGTCATGCAGTCCTTGAAGACAATTACACTCTTTATTGCATTGCTGAAAACAAAGCATTTGGTGAATCTCGAAATCCTACTAAGAATTTTCACTACGCAACCTCGAATACTTGGAAGCAATGAATAATGATAGACTATTCAGCAAAGATCACTATAAGAGTGCGACACAAGTTGCGTGATAATGCACCGCTGGTACAACCTTGGCTTACTTTGAGCCACCTTGCTAATCCACTTTGCTTCGTTTGTAACGACCCTCTTATATCTAAAGGTGTTAACTGTCGCGCTCGTAACTGGAACACAATGTGACGGCCAGATGATCAGATAGACTCGAAGTACCAGTCGAGGTCATTGCATGACGTGAACGCCATTGTGGGACAATTATACATTACACCTGAATCGAATCACTAAACATAGTGGATAGATGATACCTGACCGAAAATCACCATCAAGTCGACTATTATGCAGAAAATGTTACTGATCACGCAAACTAGAAAACATGGTATCCATAACTTATACGAATAACACTGACAATGAAATATTGTTGGTCAACATTCTATTCAGCGGCAGAATTCACATACAAGACTGGACGACCTTCTTGAGTTCTGCTTAATTTCCGTTAATTCGACCTTCATTGAAGGAAACATTTCATTAATAAGCACTACTTCACAGTATATCAATAGCATCTTATTTTTGTTGGTAGCCTTCAAATAATGGAACCAGTTTTCTAATTTAGCATTATCATACGTGTCTAAAACGTGAAAATTGGATCTGAAATATGGAGCTCATAGTTTTTTTCAACGCTTTGTTTCTTTACGATAAGAAACTTTTAGAATGATATCCACTGAACTTTCTCTTTTCAAACACTTCGATCTCACTGAGTCTACGCATAACTGGCCACGGGTAGTATATGATTTCTCGAACACTTAATGATCAGAAACAATTCATTACTACATACGAAAACACTGAATATGCAGCGGTTCAATGAACAAATACACACTGGAGTGGAGCAAAACCGTATTTTACATTTCAGTACAGCCCGCAGTTAGAATCACATACGATAGCAATGGATGTTTCGGAGACTAATAATTCATGCAAACTGACTGCATAAACTGCAGAACCCAACAAAAAATACAAGTACTGCATACAGATCGAGGTATAGAAGTCAAAGAAAGCTGGCTAATTAAAAGGTAAGAGCTAAGAAATCAACACTCACTCTACACTTTGCTGCAATGACAAACTTCTGGACATAAACACTCGGTTCCAGAACTAAATTAGGGTAGTAGATGGGCAGCATAATCCCGCTTCGTCCAAATCGTGATAGTTGTTACCAACGAAATATGAGTATAGATTACTTCACAAATAAGATTGATTTGATGAGTACGAAACCAGATAACTATAGCAATAAATGCTTCTACACAAGCCATCATTACCAGTATGCTAAAATTAGCGCTGAGACGTACCATACAACATAAGAGTAGTACAATTCACGATAGACGCGTACTGACAACCGTAACCAGTTAAACCAAAGTGTTGTTGGCAAAACAGCGATTGAGCAGCTGAGTTTTTCCAGAAGGTGCAAAATAAATATAAGAGTAACAATTAAAAACGATGACTCAACCATAGGAATGTCTAGATAGCATAGAACATGGGAAAAACCTAGTGAAGAAAAAATAGGAAAAAAAAACTGAATGCACACTCATATAAAGCTAACAAAGCGTATTAAATATGAATTCTAAGAGATAGAAGCCTAGGGAAAACCTGAAATTTACAAGTTTTGGAGTTTACAAAGTGGCAACTGAAAGAACTCAAACCTCAAAAATATCACGAGACTAATTTACCTACTAATTCATGCTGAAGTCTGACTGTGAAAGCGACCCACGTGAGCTGCTGTCATCCATATCGGAAACTGTAAAATAATAAGCAAAGAATGAAGCGTTCTTCTTTCATCTCTCCCTTAAGGATGCGATGTGCATTCTATTTCATTAAACATTTTAGAGGTGATAGTTCAATTTAGTTTAGGCAACACCTTGCGCTGAGCCACCGATATATCAAATCAGCAGTGTTCTAGTCCCCTAGACAACTGTCGTACCCATATGCCGATCCCGGCTGAAGGAAGTGGTTTTCTGTGGCCTGAGTGCGAAATCGAACCAAAGATCTCGTGTTTTGCAGGAGCGCCTCCAGTCACTGCTCTTAGAAAGTGTAATAGTGAGAAAACTCTAGTATAAAAGAGTATGACGCCAATTTTCCATTGTAAGTAAGCATCACTGTCAAACAGTAAAACTATGTCACTATTGGTTTATTGCGAATATGGGCACTGGTTTTGATAAGCTCAACGAACAAGAAAAATCTAGTTATAGTACATTTTGACCAGGTAAAAATCACTAAAAAAAGACCAAAACATGCGAAAATACTATGCCCACTTGGTTCTATCTTCCTATCAAAATGCTCATAACTTGTTCTTTTGGTATCGCCGAGGTAAGCTTGCCCTAATGGAAAACTTAGTCTTTTCAATCAAATTCCTTACAACGATCCTCACAGTTAAGTTACTCCAAAAATAAAAACTGTCCAAAATGATCCTCATATCACACGAAAAACATGCAATTTATTAATTTACGAAATAACCGAAAAGAATACCATTGCCATCGTTGGTACGAGATGTTGAGTGTTGTGGTACACAAGGTGGACCCATGAGATCAGGCCGAATGAGTGAAGTCATAGAGTCCATTTTTGTAGAAAATCGCGACACTGCTATCTCAACGTTCCTGCAAAATCCAAGAATGCAAGTTGCTGGTCTATAGATAACACACCTATGAAAACAAAACAGAAAGCGAACAGAGGTAGAACAATGCTTCCAAAAATTAATAAAAAAAAGTGTAAGATTGCCCCAATGGGAAAATTCTGAACGCATTATTGCAATAATAAAACCTGAAAACACCTACCGAGGACCATAATGAATCAAATAAAAACGAAAAGACGGAACATGTGGAATGTACAACCGTCAATGCCACGGGCGCATTCTCCTTTAAAAGACAAAGGAACACAATCTAGGTCTTATTTTGCAAAGTGGATCCACTCAGTACAATATTTTGCCACAAATCTGTTCTTGCATTGTCACAACCCTTCGAGAACAAAGCTTCATTTCCTTTGAAACGGTACATCTCACTGACAAAAACAAAATAAGTGGGTTGTAATAATAATAGTACGGAAAAGCGATAGCATGTAAGGATTTTTTGCACTTAAAACAAGCCCTGATTACTAGTGATGCGCAGAGATGGTGAGAATCCTCCATAAATTATTTACTTGGATACTTGGATGGTCGGTCTTCACTAGTTGTGCGGCCCCCAGCACAATTTCCATTCTCCGGAGATTTGCTGGTTTAGATATTGAGGTTTCTTGAAATCCCGAAGTTAACCAGGCCAAAGTCTGCTCCAAGTCTTCACCACCACATGCAGTCGCTACTCCTAAGGATAAGAGGGAGATTTGTCACCATGAGACTAGTTTGACACCAGAACGGTGGTGGATACCGTTCATGGTTCAATCTTCGTTGGATTTCTGGAGCACTAACAGCTCCCAGCCACGATTGAGGCCGTAAACCGCTGAGAAGTCGTGTTCTTTACACAAAAAAAAATAGTGCGACATGTTGAGATAAATATTTAACATGGGACCAGTGAAGCAGCACACACCTAACACATTTGCGACAAAGTCCAATTCCCATCGGCTACCACAAATTTTTTAACAGCTAATGCGAGCTTAGAACTTAATACGGTTATACATCGGACACTCCCCTATCGCCGAAGTGATACAAACAATATTCTTCAAACGCTATTTCATTTTTTACTAGGCCGCTTGTAAATTAATATCCAACTTCGTATTTAATCGTTGTCGTCGACGTTTTAATAAATGCTTCTTTTTCGACTGCTGTATTATTGCACAACAAAACAGTTGTAAAGTATGCTTCATGCAGTTTCACTCAGTGCGATTTGTAACATAAAAAGTACTTTTGATATATTTGTCTGAACAGTAAATTCACAATAAATTCACTGCAACGAATTCAAACAGACGTAGTGTAGCGCAAACGGCTCGAAACATATGGGCCTTAGGACCAAAGAAGTATTAGCGAACGAACAGTGTGATGTTGGCTTAAAAAATCTCGTCGTGAAGAATTTGACCTTGAATATGAAAAAGATCGCAGACGTCCTACCACTACTAATGAAGATAGATGGAAAGTTTTCAAGTAAACAAATACATGCACAATCGTTTGAGAACTATCAGAAGGACTCCTTTTCAGGACTTCAACTGTTCTGGAACTCATAACAATACAGCTCTGAGGAAGGTGAAATCGCGAAAACGTCAGCCATCGACCAACAACACCAACGACAACAACAACGACAATGTTTTGGAAAATTTGAACAAGCCGGAGAGCCGAAGAGACTCCACGAATGGATGACGCACAAATTAAGGTATTAAAGATTTAGCGGAAAACGGTGATGGAGTGCACTATGGGCGACAGATGTCGTGAAATACATAAATGACTGCTGGTTCGACCCAGTCCGTTCCAACAACCAGATCTGCCCATCCTTTCAAGATAGACAAATTGGTACTAAATTTGTTTGAGAGAAACTCCCCAATCCATAAAAACCAGCGACTGAATGTGATAAAAATTCCTGAATGTTTAGTAGAACTATTTCAGGGTTCCAGGGGTGGAAACCCACCTTACACGTAAATACGCAGATCTTTGTGGATAACACAGCGATAACGAATCGTTAGAAGAGGTGCTAGGAATTGAATAGATTTTTGAAAAGATAACGAAAGATACGAAAAAGTGAAAAAATTGAAGGCGGTCGTTGAAAACCGAGGACGACAGCAGAAACAGAAGGTAATGAATGCGGACTCAGAAGTTGTATGAGTGATAAAATTATAAAAAATGAGCTGCAAAAAGTAAGAGCAGAAAGAAATGACGGTAAAACAAACATAAAAAAGAAACTGTAGAAGAATTATAAGAGAAACTACCTAGACATCTCGTTCTTTTCCTTTCGTAACGTACTGATGACATCCTCAAGTTGACGAATTTGAGCAGCTTCTAAAAATTGTTTTGTGATAAGGAAGCGAAAAATAAGAATAAATCAAAAGTCGATTAAAGTAGATAAGGAGGATAAAAAAGAAAATAAATTAGGAGGAAGAAAAGGAATTAGGAAAAAAGGTCGAAATGAAGAAATGAAAAAGAAAGAATAAAATTGGGAAAGCAATAAAGGGAAAAGAATGAAGGAACAAACGAATGAACGACAGAAAAAAAAGGAGGGAAATAAGCGAGGAAAAAGTGATACAACATAGAAGAAACAGAGAAAAGAGAAAGAAAATAGCAACAGGAAAAGAAAAATATGTTGCCACTTACTGTTTCCTTCTCTTTCTCGCATCTCGGCTAACTGCTGCTCAACTCGCTTAAGTTGCGAGCGCAGTCTCGCTACCTCAGAACCACTGCGATTCCCACTGTCTACTGGGAATCGATCATTATTGTCACTGTAAAAAGCGAAAAAGAACAGCATGGTAGACATCATTTATCGATGATGACAAACATTGCCAAGAAACGTCATAAGTATGGACTACATTAATAAATACAACATCACACTGTTGCTCTAAATATAAACTCGCAATGTTAACTTTTTACCTGCTGCCTACTACAATTTTTCACAGAAGGATATTGTGTGAAATACAACCATACCACACCATGCGGATCCTTATGGTTATAAACTCACGGTTAAGTAACCAAAAAAGGTTGTTTATATTATGTAAAAATGGTTGATTATACTAGTATAGTTAAATTAATAAGCAATTAAGTGTATAAGTATATAAAGTAGAACCCGCATGGTGCGCTAGTGAACGTGTTAGACCCCGGAAATGGTAATAGCACATTCGTTCATCACCACAGACATCTGCGGTGTGGAGTTTTGCAAATCTCTCCGCATTATTATGCTTACAAACTCACAGTTAAGTATATAAAGATACTAGACACAACATGATAACTCGTACCTTTGGTTGACTAAAGATCCAATAACTTCGTCGTCATCAATGAAACCATTTAAATATGCCTTCTGGAGACTAGCTTGCATCTTTCTACAATTTTTAATGGAATAAGAAAGCAAAAAAAATCAGCGTTATAAAAGTAATGGGACCACATGGAAGTAGACTTTTCAGAATGTTGATCAGTTCAATTTTAATTTCTACATTGGCGTTTACATTTGACCTAATGTCGTGTCCAAATCAACTGCTTGGACGAATTAACTAATTAAAAGAGACGTAACCGACATAAAAGTTTCTTCCGATTCGCAAGCACCAGTGGCTGTCTGTGAATGCCTTAAGACACTGTAGCAAGGCTACGTCAAATCTCTAGAGCAAAATGAACTACTCAACCAACAATGAAACAGCAAACTGGAGCTCCCACCAACGATATCGGGCGATGAGACAACCACCGAGAGGCGATCAAATCTGGCGTTGTACACGACGTCACTGGAACTGGACCAAACGAACACGCTCACGATATGATATGGAGATTGCTTCATGCTCCGCAACTAAAATGTCAGAATAGTCCGCTCAGGTAGCAATCTTCACGGTCTTCTTAAGGGGTAAAGTCACGCCGAATTCCATACGGTCTCCTTACAGAAGACGAAAAACTAGTAAAACCGAGACCCACCAAGGGGTCGACAACGTTTTCGTTATTCGCGTAAAAAAATAACGTCTTGAAGTATAGGTCGCATTGATCCTGTCGTTCACCATTACGTTAACCAAATTATGCATTCACAAGAGATCCTTTCGGAGGAGGCCGCTTGACCATCCCCCTAGTCTTCAACTTGTGAATCTCCTAGTCTCATACCACCAGCTACTACTCATCCACCGGTTCAGTTGAAGCACACGAATTAGATGTTTTTTATCATCGATTAGAGGAAATAAATCAAGAATAGCCAGTGACAGGAACAAAAGATCAGAAAATTTTGAAGGGGAAGTCGAAATAAGAATAAAAACCGTCCTTCAGGACATCTGTTCATGACACGCTTATCACATAAAAAATCATTCTGTAAAATTCTGAAAGTGACCGCTGAGTATAGGTGTCGCTTAACGGTGCGACTCATACGAAGACTGATCACAACCCTATAAATAAAACACGTTGCCGGTTTGACATTCACGTAATCGTATCATTTTGTACTGGATACGATCAACCCCTTCTCGAGAAACATCGATTCACTCGTACACGGAAAAGAATTCGACATCGCAGAGGAAGAAAAATAAAGGCTCAATGTCTGACGACGGCTCCATGAAATGGTTCCTAATATGACAGCGGAACCAACGAAGATGCAAACGAAGATTACATGCTGGTTGTCCGAGAAACGAAAAATTGTTTCAAAGTCACCTGTTTCCCAGACAAGTTCAAATTGCATCTCCGTCAACAATAAGGAGTTGCTAAAAAGAGAAGGAAAGTGAAGACTGACCCTGCCACAAAACACCTGCTACATCCGGCAATGAACGTCAGCTGTAGCTCTCAGGAGCAGGACCTACACTGATAAAGACAGGAAAAGTTATTGCAAGCTGCTCAAAAACGAAGCAGTCTGAAGAAGTGCTGTCGAAACACAGCAGACTATGATACTCCGCTACCGGATGTGAAGAACGAAGAACGGACTGCTATCACAACCCGTCATGACAACTACGAACAAATTCTGAATTAATATTCTCTGCTTCGCTGTCCCCATCGAAGACTCAGAATCTCCGTAGGAAACCACCGCGATAGAAAAACTGTTCCAGATTTCCGGATTCTTTCCTCTAAAGCTCGAGATACGATAAAAAGCATGAAGACAGTCGCAGCTTTACCACTCCGTAATATTACACCCGGCCTCCTTTGATGTGCTACTTCCTCCAACCTATATGAAATCTTACCTTAAAAAGAAAAGATCTCCGGCTCGACAAGAGCGATCGAAAGGATCTTCATAACTATCATCCGATTTGCTATCTGAGTGTGCTCTCAAGCTCTCAACGAAGATTTGCTATTGCGCATATCAAGCACATTTGATGAGAGATATTTTCTTCTGCAGAATGGAACATATAAAAGACTGCCACGATCATAGCCCAACGAGAATAGATTACTTATAGTGCGTATGAAAAACACTGTATGAGGTGCAAAATGCTGAGTAAGCCACATTCCAACAAGGATTCTGTTGCACGGAACACATTTAAACGCTGTAGAGGGTCACAGTATATCGGGAATACCACCCGAAAGTTACTTTTGTCGATTATGAAAAACGATTTGATAACGTCGACAGAGCTGCATCAACGCTTGCCGATGCCCTGTCCTGTATATGAACTCTAGCCGACAGGTGTCGTAACTACATCACGAAAACAGCATTTTCACCGACCCCTTTACCATTCTCAATGAAAAGGAAGACCCTAACAAAGTGATATCTTTGTCACCTAAATGGTTTATTGCCAAAATACAGCGGATAATAAAGTCACTGGATTGATGACAGAAAAGCATATCTATTAATGGCAAATTTCTGCCAAAGCTACCTCAGCTTAGAAAACCAGGATGCAGGAGAACATGCACCGATGGCGAAACATGGATAAGTCGATCTATAATAAGAATAGCAGTTAAGAAACTAACGGAAAGACTGCATAATGGACCCCAAGTGGAACCAACCTTCCTATAGGACGACAACCTATAAGACGAGCAGACATCCCTGCAGATGAAATAAATCAGTTGTACTGGTGGCAACAAACTCTATACATCAGAGAGTCACATTCATACACGTCATCATATTCAAAGCAAACTCGTACCCATAGACGACGATGATAAGAAGATGAAACCTAATGGAAAGTATTCTGGTGCTCGCTCTACCCATGATGACGGATCGCCCAACTATCCAAGTAAGTGTTACGTGCAATATCGCCGAAGTATTGAGAAAAAACACATGCCTCTTCTCCTGACTGAGTTGGTCCATTTGTTTTCCAAGTGTGTTGAATAATAGCTCTTGCTCGTGCTCAAGAGCGTTTTCCTGATCAATTTTTTCTCTACGCATCCGTTCCATATTCTGAACAGGTATTAATGGAAAAGGACAAGTTTCAAAACAGATTTTCTCAGCATTATCAAGAAACTTGACTTCAACAGCGTTTTAGCCTAAATGTGAAGAAACATTTGCTTGATATCTGAAGAAGAAGAAGAAGTAGGAATCCCTCGTCTCAAGTACACATATTATGAAGCATTAAGAGAATAACGATAAAGTCAAAGAGGTCACCCTTCTTCCAGTTGCCACTTCACTCTCCATACGACGAATCGTCGTCAAGAGTCCATCAATGACATTTGCTTGTTCATTTTTCACATTGCCTTCTAGCAGATCACGTTCAGTTTGTAACTAAACAGAGAAAAATGAACCTAACCAATGATAGGCATCATTTTACAATCAACAAACGAGGAGATCTACAATCTTTTCGAATAGAAGTTCTTGCCACTTTGGACTAGATTTGCACTGCTTATGTCATCTACTCATAGTTTGATTCTAGCCAGTTATACAGTTACCTTCAATCATTACGAGTAAATGCTTGAATACTTGGACTTCACTCTTGGTGACTCACAAAGAAACAAACTAGTTGCCCTTAAAACTCTGCTCTGAGGATGAACATCCACTGTACATCGCAGACAGGTATCCATGAACAATTGCCAAAGGAGATTTAACGGACATTGATATTTTTGACGTTTGACACTTTTTGGGTGTGTTGTGCACAATCTTTCCTTATACACAGCGACCTCTAATCGAAGAAGCTGGCGAAGCTTTTTTTTCAGCTCATCGAACTCCTCGCCACAAAGGCAATCTCTCAAGGAACGTAACGATCCATTTCAGAACAAGTTCTCCACAGCTCTTTCGTAGTCAAAGTGGAAATTACTTGTTTTAAGTGACCAAGAAATTATTTTGATGTCTTTACCAATCATTTCATTACAAACCTTTCGCTGAATTTATGTGTATGAAATAATTAACAAATACACATTTATGCGGAAGATATCCACCTCAGCAGAGACAGATAACGCTGTCAACTGGATCCACTTGCGTATTAGGTCGCTGATAATTTGCGTTTAACATATACTTTAGCAAGACAACATTTCGCCTCTTGATCAATTGTATGGAGAATCTAGATCACGAATATCCAAATGTTAACTTACAACCAACAAAATCACGCTGATAGAATCGAGAACACTGATGTCAAACCGTTATCCATCATTAAGAGTGACGTGTAAAAATAAAAAGCTCTCGGCATTGAGCAATCTCTCCCTGTAGGAGGCGTCATACACTTGACTTCATTAAGGATCACTGGAGGCGAGTAAATGCATAACTGACCTACCCTACGAGTCATGGTGACCTACCGATGTATCCAGCCAGTTTTACTATCCTCCCAGACAAGTTTGGTACCAATTTACCGAACCCGGAGGGACGGAAGGCTTGGCGAGCCTGGAGGGCGTGGACCGATACCACATGTATTGCAGGGCGTATCCAGCCACTGCGCCATACGCGCTCACAACATTGAAGTGTACAACAAAAATAAAAAGTAAAAAGAGATTGAGTCTAGAACAAGATATAAAAATCCCAGATATGATAAACCTAGCTATATCCGTACATGCAAGAGTCGGAAAAGATATTCCTGAGCATCGAAAAAAGAGCGGTGTTCGACCATACTACTCTCGAATGTAGCCACCACTAGTGAGCTCTCAACCTATTTTCACTGATTGATTCGATGAGCAGGCACCTAACAGTCATAATTAAATGCTCAATAGCTCAAAAAAATTCTAACACATGAGTCAAATATAGCAATTACGGATACCTCTACCAATGTCAAAGCGTTGTTCGTTGGTCAACCTAAGAAATACAAGTAGCCCAACTGTCTTAATATACGATGAATTTTTAAGAATACGAAAATACTTATAGCAACAATTGAGTTTTCAAATAGAAGTGCGCACTAAAACAACTTTCAAACTGTGAACACCGCATCACTATGAAGGTATGTAGTTCAGGTAGCCACAGAGGCGAATTTTAATACCAAGATAATTCGAATTCACACCTGCTTAATCTTTCTCATCAAATCGTTTGTCAAAAACTCCTCCTCTTGCTCATACTTTTGCGCCAATGTCTCCTTATCATTTTTCAGCTTTTGAATCCTAAACACTGATGGAATGATTGTACATCAAAGTCGAAAACATAGGATTGAGGAAGAAACGGCTTGTAATTGGTTAATTAGCAAAACTGAAAGTTTTGTTTCCGACAATAGGATGTGCAATTTAAGATACACAATCAAAACTATTACTAAACCGCATACCAAACAGACCTTACAGGACTCCAATCCAGTAAAATTACATGAAGGTATCATTCAAAATCGAAACATCTCTTGCCAGTTGATATTGCCTTGTGGTGAGCGAAGTAATCGCATCCACTATGTTCTCGAAATGAATTAAAAGAATAAAGCTCTAGGCACTAATCAATCCCTGAAGGATGCGCCATGCATTCGAATTCATTAAACGACGTTGGAGGTAACTGAATGCATATCCGGCCTTTACAATGACTCGCGGTGGCACACCTACGTATCCAGCCAGTGTTGCTATCCTTCAAGCGAAGTCTAGTATGAGTTTGTCAACCTTGGAGAGATGGAAGGCATGATGGGTTTGGGGCATGAAGATCTTTGATCCCATGTGTATTGCATAGCATCTCCGACCACTACACTATTCGAAATCAATTAAGGAACAAAATCCTACAATATGACCGAAATACGTCTAACCGCAGCAAATATCATTATCTAGCAAAGACTTAAACTGTCGTTTGAGTACACACATTCCCTTTGAAACAAATCCTCCATTGTGTGAAGCAACGATACTTTTGAGATTGTAATAAAACTTCAAGGAAATGTTTTAGAGTAGCACATCATTTCCACCGGCCTAACGTTGGTCACTCTACGCAAAACAGAAAAAAAAAACAAGCAAATATCATTAATAGGTTTCTTTTCTTAAGGAAAATATAACTGACATACAGAAAAAAAAAAACAGAGAGAAGCAATATTAGGGACAAAAAATATACCTTTTCAGCAATATGTTTGAGATATACTCCTCTTCTTGCTCAGCTTTCGCATATATCTTCACGTATGTTTCCTTTATTTGCCTATTCACATGAAGGAGATTATCGTAGCTCTTCTGCATTTCCCGCAATTGACGCTGAAAGGAATTGTTACAACCTACTACGATATGATTGAAGATGGACGATTGCTAACGAATATATTACTTCTTGTTTACGACATCTCTTTAGCAACTCAAATGCTTCTGCGTACAACAACTGCTTCGAATCATCTTCCTTGGTGGCTGATTCGCGGTTCGTACTCTGACCGACGGTTGCACTGTCACGATTCTCCATCGAGCCAAAACGCCGCTGCGCCTATTTAAAAGCAAGATAAAATAGAAAGGCATAAAATATCCAAATGAAACATTGCAACTGTGAAAATACAAATATCGATATATAACTCACAACAATCATTTTGTATAGTTCTGGATACTTGTTCTTCACCTCCAAATCACGACTGAGCTCCACCATATCCATTCTGCTGATAGTTGAACGGCGACTTGTTTCACCGCTATCCGATATACCGTAACCCTATGTGAATCATAATCAGAATGTCACTATAGGGAATTCTCTGATGATCATACAGGAAGAGTGAATATTGCACAGGTGGTGATCAAACACTCGCTCATCACTAATAAACACGTCATGGAACCGGCCGTGACTAAACAAATCCACCGCTAATCAAAACTTTTTCTTTTTCCTCTTTTTGTTGTGTTGCATCAGCCGATAATCGCAAATTTTGAGCATCTGGTATAGGACATCCATCACTACTACTAGTGGATTCTATTTGCTTCGTATCGTATTATGTGAGATAAATTTGCAAATCCGACCACCAGGGCCAAATAGTTTTTAAACTCTGCACATAACAATTGACGCCATCAAAACATCGTGCATGTTAAACAGCATTATTTAGTAAAGCAACATTGCAAATTAAACACGATGACGACTCTTCAGTCGTCATAAAGGATAAAAAGAATAGCGCTCTCAGTGTTGACCAATCCCCTAGGGATGCGCAATGCATTCGAATTCACTAAGCATCGCTTAGAGGTGACCACATGCATATCTGGCCTTCACAATGACTCGCGGTGGCCTACCGACGTATCGAACCAGTACTGCTAGCCTCTCAGAGAACTCTGGTACCAATTTGCCGACCCCAAATGGATGGAGTGCCTGGTCAGCCGGGGGTGCGGGAATCAATCCCTTGTGCATTGCAGGGCGCCTCCGACCACTGCGCTACACGCGCCATAAGTCATACGAGGTGAAAACCCAGTTATCTTGAACTCATAAAAAGCACTTTGTCATATGTTTGCTGCAACTGAAGACAAAGGATCACTGACACATGCAAAAGTGCAGCGAGTACAACACGGATACTCCGTAGTACTATCAACATCGTCTGGAAGTAAATCGATTATTTTGCAGTGCCATGATACAACACACAGACACAGAACCATGTAATCGGATGTTACATAACTAGTAAACCTCCATAAATGGGACATTTTTAAAGTTCAACATTCAAAGAAAAAGAAAAAGCAAACAAACAAAGGATAACATTTAAACATAATGAAGATAACGGCTTTTTTTCTCTTGTGTTTATTACTTAGATAAACCACAAATATCAGTCTATAACAACATCTGTAAAGAAAAAAAGCATTGAAGCCTAAGGAAGAGAATTATGACTTCCCGCTGAAATCATTAACCTAACGTCAGCAACAACTATGCATGTTTTCTTTGGATTCGTAAGATATTGATATGATAGGGAATGAATACCTTAACAAAGATCCAATTCATTCTAAAAACTTCTTTAGTATGCTAGGCTTATCACATTTGCATCAGAATTTTGAAAGCAAACAAATAAATGTATTCCTCTAGGATAAATCAAGAAACCTACTTTCTTGAAATCTTGGCATAAATAATCGACATATTTATTTATAAGTTCTTCAAAAATGATCTCGTTGAGCTGATTTGAAGTTGGTATAAGGGTCTATGGCTGAGGCTTCGGCCATTTCGCCTTCCTCAGAGCCGTAGTGTTAGGAGTGGGACTCCATAACAACGACAACGACAACGACAACGACAACGACAACAACAACAACAACAACGACGACGACAACAACAACAACAACAACAACAGCAACAATGAAAACAACAACAGTATCAAGGACTTACACCAACCTCGCATCAGCTTAGCAAGTTCAGTTCAAAAGAACATAAATAAATTCACGGAAACGACCTTTCTGTAGTGATTGCTTTATTCTCCAGTGATAGAAAGCCAGATGGAAGCTGTACGTTTCAAATTTGAGTCCATAAGTCACGGAATGATATTTGATTTCTATTGCTAAGCTAACCTCAAGCAAAGTACTCCACTGTATACAAACTATGCTTCGAAAGAAGAATTCGCAATTCTGCTTTTACGCGTCTACGACAATGCACACTTCCAAAACACTGCCTTGTTCTGCTTTCAAGCTTCTTCTTTCAAACAGCAATGAACAATCAGTTAATACAACAATGCTGCGACATATACATCCAATAATACATTATTTACACAAAAAACTATGTAGGGACTTCATACATCACCAACCTCATCACTCTCTATGGGAGGATCACCACATTCCGATGTTCGAGATGAGATCAGCATCGGTGAAGCAACTATAGACTCAGGGCTAAATAATATCGCTTCAGTCACTATTCATTAGGCATAAACAGGAACGGAAAAGAAAAAACAGAAGGATGTGACGTCCTTGTCATTCAAATCGACTTTCCTTAACAAATAAATAGGATATAAATAAACGTATACAAATCAAAACTACTGCAGTAGTGTCTTTGTAACTTTTGAAAGACAATTGCGCTAAGTTTCTTTGTAAATTGTTGAGGAGTGTACTAAGGAATAAAGAAGATTAGTTGACCTAACAATAACGAAAAGAATGACTGTCTAAGTAGTGGTTCAATCAGAAATAACTGTACTAAGGAGTTCACCTCGGCGCCGATTGATCGAATTCCGGATGCGGACTGCTACGAAGCAGCGGAAAATCTGAAGGACGACGATCCATCACCTAAAATTTGAATAAAACCGTAACCGAAACCGATGCTGAAGAACATAATCAGTAAAGATAAGCTTCTATATTAGATAAGGAATATCGATTATAGAGATCCAACGACTCTATGAAAGACACGAGAGTAATCAATATTGGAGCGAAGTCGGCGGACCACAACGTCGGACAACTACGATATCAGCTATGACTTTCAACAAATCGTATCAAAACAACACATGAATTTAGAGAGTACTGTTGTGACTATGTAGAACATGAGGCTCTGTTCAGTGGAATGTAGCACTGTTAAGCTAAGTACAAGTATTCTAATGTTGTTTAGTTAAGCATGATACCACAACTACTAGACATTATCTGAGGATCGAATCCATTTGACAACTAAGGCTTACAGGGTGCTCATATCAACCATAACGTGACAAATCATGAATGAACAAAATCACTGGACGAGGAAACCATAATAATCCAAGCACCAACGCGTAGTTTTCTTGTTCAGCAATCGCGAGGTTGTTATACAGCATACATTTACTTCCATAGAAAAACACACAATTCAATACAACACAACAGTAGCTGACGTTTCAGCAGTATCGCGTTCTTCTGAGCACTAACAATCGCGAAAATTCTGACCTACCACTGGTTGCACAAATTTGCAATTGATGACCAATGTATGGTATTTGAAACTTTATTATTGTTCTCTGAGCCTTACAATAGATATTACACATAAAATGAAACTAAGGAGGTAACAGACAACTTCGAATTTTCCGGATTGGAAAATCGTTTCCAACTTTGGACGACGGACGACCTGCGGACGACGGATCGGAGCGCGACTCGGCCGGCTGTTGCAAAAGTGTACTGCGAGCGGAAGTACATGTTCTCGTGGGCAGATTTTCAATTCATGAGCAATGTACGCTACTTTAAAGCTCACTGTTCTTCATGCAGAACAATTTAGATTACAAATGAAACCAAACTAAAGGAGAACAGATCTGTCGGAGAATGGTCTCGAGCTGTGGACGACGGACGACGCATCGGAGCGCGACTCAGCCGACAGCGCTCTTGCGCAAATGTGTTCTGCGAGCGACAGCATATGTATTGGAACTGTCCAGGGCATTACTATTCTCCATGGCAGCACAACTTAGATTACAAATGAAACCAAACTAAAGGAGAACAGATCTGTCGGAGAATGGTCTCGAGCTGTGGACGACGGACGACGCATCGGAGCGCGACTCAGCCGACAGCGCTCTTGCGCAAATGTGTTCTGCGAGCGACAGCATATGTATTGGAACTGTCCAGGGCATTACTATTCTCTATGGGAGCACAACTTAGATCACAAATGAAACAAAACTAAAGCAGAACAGATCTATGGAAGAATGGTCTCGAGCTGTGGACGACGAACGACGCATCGGAGCGTGACTCAGCCGACAGCGCTCGTGCGCAAATGTGTTCTGCGAGCGACAGCATATGTATTGGAACTATCCAGGGCATTACTATTCTCCATGGCAGCACAACTTAGATCACAAATGAAACAAAACTGAGGCAGAACAGATCTATGGAAGAATGGTCTCGAGCTGTGAATGACGGACGATGGACGGGCGATGGATGAACGACGGATGAACGACGTACCAACGACGGACGGACGTCGGAAGGACGACGAATTGGAGCGCGAGTCGGCCAAAGGCGCTCGCGTGCAAATGTGTACTGCGAGCGGAAGCATGTGTGTTGGAGCCGTCCAGCACGAAAAAAAACACCCATTTCATGTCGGTTATGTTTCGAAGCGATCATTTCATTCCCGAATGACATATGTACGTAGAAAACAAATGATCCATTTCGCATCGTGAATATGAAATTCGTACAGAAAAAGCGTATCGTCGCTGTTTGAACGAGTACGCAGGGACGTCTGCGGTGAGCAGCAGCAGTAACGAAGCATGCGTCTAGTTCGGCAAGCAATAGGAGCATATACGAATACTATTCCGTAAGAACCTCCACGATCCATTGTGTCTCACCTAAAATTGAAATGTTGGAGTTTTTAGAATTAGAGTTGATAGGACTTTGCGAGTTACCATTATGCATCATCGCATTGCCGACGAGAACGAAACGAAACGTTTGAGAAGATTCAGTTCTTTTATTTTGTAGATTCTGTTCTTAACTAGTATCTTGAATGGTTTCAGGATATTCACCTCTATTTGTAACTGATGGAGTTTCGGTGTATTATGGATGACTTTTTCATCCTAACGAGCGTCAACGATGATGGCTCGACTCGGCTCACATTTGAGTTTATCAGAAAGTGTTCATCGTCAGTGTTAAACACGTTAATTTGCAATGGTCGGCTATGGAAACGAACAGATGCAAATTCATTGTGACTTTCGAACTTTCCATTTGTGTACACCGTCTTCTCTGTTTTGATAAACTTTGCTACGGAGTGTTGCCATGAATTTCATTAATGAATGATCGAGCTTAGAACCTAGATATGGTCACTCATATCGTCCCATTTCAATCCATAAGAGTCAATCCGAAACGTTCTAAGCCTACTATCGTAGAATTTTATGCACCGAATAACGACCGTTGCAGGTGTACGACTTCAAAACTCTCATATGCTTCGAATTACCAGGCATGCTTAGCGCTGAAGATTGATAGTCTTTTTTTCTTTCTCAAATCAGAGGGAACTCATTTACTTTGATGTTTTGTTTTCCTACGCCGTACAAATTCCAAAATTTCCTTCATTCGCTTCCTTGTCCTTCAATCACCGTTTATAGAGATGATCGGGCTCAGCTGTGAAATTGATTGCAACATGAAGATGTTTAAACCTATTTCTTCACAGAGATAATGAATTCTGGTCATTGTTATTCTCGCTGCAATCCCAGGGTAGTCGTTTCGGGACGTTCTCAGTTCATCATCACAACCTGGCATTTGTGGATCGAAGAAAGGTCTGCAGTACTGCGACTCCTATTCAACCAGAACGGCAGCAATTTCTGTGACTGCGGCGAGTTATGCGGTTAATCTCGATCAGCAGCTGGAGAGTGATGAAAAAAGCTTAAAACATAAGAGAGAACCATCTTGATAATTACTGCTAATCACTTAGATTTAAGCAATAGAGGTTCAAAGTGACATTCACGAGCAGGATAAAGGATATATATGAAGGATAAAGGATAAAGATCTCGGCGTTTATCAGTCTCTGAGGGGCGCGCCATTTATTCGACTTCACTAAGTTGGAGATTATTGAATGCATATCTGGCCAATGACTCACGGTGCCCTACGGATGCATCGAGCCATGCTGCTGTCCTCCTAGACAAGTCTGGTACCAATTTGCCGACCCCGGAGTGATCAGGCTTGCTGAGCTATAGGGCACAGGGATCGACCACGTGTGTACTGCACGGAGCCATCAACCACTGCTCCACACGCAGCTATATACATAAACAGAGTGTTCAAACCTTGTTAGCTCCTTATTGCTGCGAATTTCGATCAACTTCCTCACCTGTCTTAAACAGCAAACAAGTACAGTTAAGTCCACATTCTGTCGAAAGTGTCCTTTCCACCGTAATAACAGTATTAAACGCTTAGAAAAAAAATAAGCCATCAACATACTTCTTTCTATTGTTCAGTTCACACGAGGTTATCATAGAACCTCTATTCGCCCAGCGCTTCGACGTCTTCCTCTTCATCCCGGACTGATACGAGTCGATTGTCCCCGAAGTAGTTTTTTCTTCCGATGTAGATATTCTTGATCATATCGACCTGAATCCAGTCGAGAACCCTGAGAATAAAGACATTTCACTCAGCAGCGCTCTATTATACAGGATGGCCGCTGGAACTGACAGTCCGTTGATAAGTATCCATGAAGATAATCTATCCAGAAGTAGTAGTAGACGGCACCATATTAGCTAGTACGTGACGAAAGAAAAAAAAATATGAAGATAATCGATCAATTTCGTTATTAGATCTAAAGACAGTTGATATATAGAGATACACATAAGCTGAGACTACCCAAAAAGTGATCATCTGTAAATGAAAACAGTAAATTCTGAAAATCCAGTCTTACATCATTCAACGATAGCTCCGGACTATATTTGGTCGTGCAAGGAGATATTTCTTACGAAAACAACAAAGTCAAAGAAACTGAGGGATAAGAACGTCGGAACAAATCCAGAGATCAGTGATCTATCGGACTATGAAATTCTGTATGAAACCTCCAGAAAACATCAATGGATTATTGTCAACGAATGTATGTATGTCCATAGAATACGATCCGTGAGACGCTTCAGATGTTGTTGAAGAGCACGCTTAAGCACCATTCGGCCCTTAGTGGGTCTTGTTATGCCTGCGGCAGAATGCGTATTGATTCAGCCGTAACCGTGCTGACCACCTCTGTCAATGGTTGCCCAGCAAACTCAGTCAAATGCACTTAGTGAATAGAAACTTCCTAGTCCTCATCCAGAGTTCTTATATATTGTATTCATTCATCCATTTATTTACTCATTTATTCCTTCATTCGATCACTCATTCATTCGTTCATTCATTCATTCATTCCATTCATTCATTCACTCACTCATTCATTCACTTATTCATTCATTCATTCATTCGATTTGATTGGTGATCATGTAAATGGTGCTGAGCATAAACAAATGAACCTCCAGTCTAGGCATCGCGGCAGCAATACCACTGTGTCTGTTAATTTCATATATGCCTATATCCGATGTTTTACCGTAGTTTCCAATTAGGGAAACACGAGTTACTCCACAAATTGGATACCATTGATAAGTGTAGTTCGTGTAAGGGACATATAGCACTAAAGCTAAGCCTACTGTGTTCTTAAGGGGTCAGTAATATACATGATCATATCAATTGTCTGTATGGTACTGCATCTATACTAAATCGATGTACGGACTGTTTTCCTGCCTAGAATATTCTTCAGTTTCAGTTCTTTACAAGTAAAGTACTCAGTTTTAAAGTTTAAAAATCAGTTATTTGTGGTGAGATGAGCAGTATTGGTGAACAAAAACCTATTGAATTGGTGCAAGTTGGTCGGTCGGTCGTTCTTCTGTCGTTCTGCAAAGACCTTAAACTAAACGAACATTGATCGATCGCTTGCAGAGAGTGTAATATAAGACAGAGTTCTTAACGTCTATTGAGAAGACCATTCAAGCGTCTCATATGCTTTTGAGCATATGAGAGTAATCGTTGCACTTTTTCCGCAACGTCTTTTTTTCCTCTCTCTCTCTCTCTCTCTCTCTCTCTCTCTCTCTCTCTCTCTCTCTCTCTCTCTCTCTCTCTCTCTCTCTCTCTCTCTCTCTCTCTCTCTCTCTCTCTCTCTCTCTCTCTCTCTCTCTCTCTCTCTCTCTCTCTCTCTCTCTCTCTCTCTCTCTCTCTCTCTCTCTCTCTCTCTCTCTCTCTCTCTCTCTCTCTCTCTCTCTCTCTCTCTCTCTCTCTCTCTCTCTCTCTCTCTCTCTCTCTCTCTCTCTCTCTCTCTCTCTCTCTCTCTCTCTCTCTCTCTCTCTCTCTCTCTCTCTCTCTCTCTCTCTCTCTCTCTCTCTCTCTCTCTCTCTCTCTCTCTCTCTCTCTCTCTCTCTCTCTCTCTCTCTCTCTCTCTCTCTCTCTCTCTCTCTCTCTCTCTCTCTCTCTCTCTCTCTCTCTCTCTCTCTCTCTCTCTCTCTCTCTCTCTCTCTCTCTCTCTCTCTCTCTCTCTCTCTCTCTCTCTCTCTCTCTCTCTCTCTCTCTCTCTCTCTCTCTCTCTCTCTCTCTCTCTCTCTCTCTCTCTCTCTCTCTCTCTCTCTCTCTCTCTCTCTCTCTCTCTCTCTCTCTCTCTCTCTCTCTCTCTCTCTCTCTCTCTCTCTCTCTCTCTCTCTCTCTCTCTCTCTCTCTCTCTCTCTCTCTCTCTCTCTCTCTCTCTCTCTCTCTCTCTCTCTCTCTCTCTCTCTCTCTCTCTCTCTCTCTCTCTCTCTCTCTCTCTCTCTCTCTCTCTCTCTCTCTCTCTCTCTCTCTCTCTCTCTCTCTCTCTCTCTCTCTCTCTCTCTCTCTCTCTCTCTCTCTCTCTCTCTCTCTCTCTCTCTCTCTCTCTCTCTCTCTCTCTCTCTCACACACACACACACACTCTTTCTCTCTCTCTCTCCTAAACGATGCTTCATATCTATACATTTACAGTATCTTGTTGATTTTTTACTCATCGTGAAAACTCATTCACTTAGTTGAAGCAGATTTCTGTTTCTTTGCGTTTATTTAAGAACATTGATTGCTCACTGTCAAGAATCTGAGAGTTTTAGAAAGTCGTGAAATGAGTGTACTTAAGGAATTGAAGGAATACAACGGCGTACACAACAAATCAAAGACCATATGGTCGATTAACGTCGTCATTTTCCAGAACATCTAGAACAGGGAATAAAATAGACAACTGATTTTGTACTATTTGTACATTTCTCTTCTCTTACCTGCCACATGATAATGTTACACCCTAATAGGAGAAACGATTAATATAGTAAGAAATCTGGTAAACTATCTTCTGGCAATCTCAGTAAGCGGTGAGCTGGCCTCGCCTTGCTGCTTTTTTGTATACGTATAAATGCATATATGTTTACAGTGCATAAATATGCATACATATGTCTATTCATACGTAGCAAACTACGTATCTCCTTCATATGGACAACCCTGAACTAGAGCAAAAGCAGTGTACACCCCACTACGCGGCACAGAAAGCAAGCGATGGCATTTATGGTTCGGATTCCTGAGGCTAATACACAAAGTATAGAGGATAATACTCCCAGCGTTGATCAATCCCTTAGGGATGCGTCATGCATTCGACTCCGATTGTAGCATCGTTAGATGTGCTTGAATGTTGCTTTGGCCATTACAATGATTCACGGTGGTCTACCGATGTATACACCAATTTGCCAACCCCAAGAAATGGAAATCTTAGTGAGCCTGGAGCACAGAGATCGATCCCATGTGTATTGCAGGGCGCCTCCGACCACTGTGTCACACGCGCCACTCATATGTTCCGTAAATGTATTAGGATATTCACTTATCCGTCTGTCAGTCTCCTTAAGTGCGTACGGATTGTAATCTTGCATGCCGAAGCACTGCAGTCAAATAACTATTGGTAATCGAATGTGAGGAGGTTTGAGTTGCCACCGTCTCAAACGACAAATATGTGCCCGCCCGCATGTACTCTGCGTGAGCCCGGCAAGCTAGCGACCTATTCCCATTGTTCAATGCGATATTCAGAAAACTGCTTACAAATCTTGTCTAAAGTGAATGAAAGGAAAAAAACATATAGAAACCAAGTGAATGTCGGAAAACACGTGATGCTCCTCTGTTCGTCCCTGTTGTTCGAGCCACCTCAGAGCTCTTATCCGAGCAAGTGTTGACATGCAATGAGAGTGAATAGAGACTTTACTGGTAACTTCTGCTTAGGGTCAATCTGATGATTTACGATATTTCAGTTGATACCGACCGTCTAACGGACCATTTTTGCTAGGTCAGCTTGCGTGTATGTAGTACATATGTAAGCTTTGTTGATTTGGCTTCTCATTCTGTGCTTAGATTTACTAAATAAGTATTTTGTTACCATTCTTCGATCCTTTGCACTTGGTTACTTTTTCTTCTAATACAGAGCACCATAATGCCTACCATTCAACGACTTGTGAAAACAGAAACTATTCAAGTTCGTCTAAAAAGAAGAAGAAAAAGAAAAGAATGATACCGATTGTGTCTGCATTCGTGGTTTGAGCATCGTCTATGCATATTTTATATAATTTTAAAATAGTACCCAGGATCGACTTTCTATTAACCTCGGCATTGAATTATGAATTCGTCGTTTTCTCTCTTAGCAATCGCGAGGTTGTTAAACAGCATACGTTTACTTCCATACAATAACACGCATACAATACAATCGTAGCTGACGTTTCGGCAGAATCGCCTTCTTCAGATCCGTCTTTTTCATCTGTCTTCCACCGAAGTAAACGTATGCTGTTTAACAACCTCGCGATTGCTAAGAGAGAAAAGGACGAATTCATAATTTTAAAAGTTGTAAATCCTATATTTATTCTGATATCTTTTTCTATTGACGAAATATTCGACTTTTCAATAATTTCATTGAGAATTCGGCTATCAGTTTTGCCACCTTTTCCCACTCACCATCGTCTCGATTGTCTTCTGTGCTTTTCAATTTATCACCGTCATCACTTCATCACTTACACTTGTTATTTTCAAAGAAGTAATCAGCCAGTAACTCGTGTTCAGCTTCAACAGGTGCTGCATAGCCTCCTGCTCTTAGTGACGTGCACCGGTGGTTATTGATCGGAAGCATTACGTACCATTTGCATCGTCACGTTATCAGTTCATTTCATGTTTTGAAATCGAGACTTTAGTGATTACAAATCGTTGGAGTGAAGGCACAAGGAACTAAAGTGAACTATTTAAAGGGTCTGTTGGTATTCCAATGCTATCCATAGTGGTGAATTATCAACATAATTCGTCTTAATTTTCGTTGACTCTGCAAGTTCTACAACGTCATTACCGTAATCGTTTCAGGGATTTCTGTGGCTTCATTAAACTCTAAGTGATATTGGTTTATGGCATTAACTTTGAGAGCAGTTAGGCAAATTATTTTGTTAGTCCTACGCTAATAAGGTGTTAGTGGTAGAAAACGTGTAGAAAAAGAGGTTTCAGTAGTATTCCAGGTTTTGATCATGTTCTTATGGATGTGCTATGTGGTATTTCAAAATCATATTTGGCACAATATTCAACCCACTGAAGGGCAACTTACGTCGATTTCCGGCCAAAACAATAGAAAAACTCCTCGCCAAAGATAAGCGAAGCGTCTCGATAGCCGAGCATATCGTTCGAACGACTCTTTTCCTTTCAGTAATGTCTTAAGTGAACGGTGAAGCCGTGTATATTGGTCAAAATTCTTCCTCGTTCATTCCTACATGGTCGTTCAGAAGTTGTTCATTAAATATCATCGAAATATCCCACTCATATGATTTTGCACTATTGCTTCACACTTGTGATTTGAATGGCGTAGCTAACTTCACGATGATTCATACAGAACCCAGCTAATAATTACCAAATTCTAGTTATTAATTCAGTTGTTTGATTTGTATTTGGATAAGGTGTTGCTGATTTGACGAGATTTTTCTCCTAGAGTGACGAAAAAGGCTTGCGAGCACAATCCGAGGCGGATCATCCACTACAGCCAATAGGTCCATTGAGGGCAGGCTTAGGACCTCGTGAGTAGGTTTTGCTTTTTCAAGGCGATGATATTTTCTGGAACAGATTCAACCTTAGCTGGATTTTCAAGTGGGAACGTCGAATGCTTTGTCATCTTGAGTGACAGTGCCTGTGCAGAAAGTTAGACCGGACTATCTAAGAGTGCATGTCATGGTGTAAAGCATTTGAATTCTAACGAAATCCGAATGTTGTGAATAATGTCCTTGCTATAAAATAATGTGAATCTAAAGGGAGATGTTAAACGAATGGGTAAGAAGCCGTACAGTATTTTGACAATTCTTGTTAGAAGTGGAAAACGTTGGAGAGCTGTATTTAGTAAATGAAATCAAGTATTCTGAAGGGATTTCAGTGATAAAATGTATATTCCAGACAGTGTAATGCGTGAATCCGTTAGCAAAATTAGCAAAAGCATTGCTCCCGTATTTCCAATTGATGCTATTTATGAAAAGGGAAGATAAAAATCCACTAAAAACATCACGTGCAAGTTTTATTCTTTATAGATGTTAGGACTTTGAACGTACTCCGTAATCTGTTGAAAATCGTGAACAAAGAACAGATCGATGTGTGAGTGTTGGCGTTGCGAAAATTTCTTGAGTTCTTTTTCTTGGATACGCTTATTAGGGCTTATATGGGACAATGTGAGTAATAGTGATTGTCCAGCATTGGGTGTTTAGTGAGTGCATCGGCAGCCTCACTTATAAGGTATTCTGTCCGTGCATCCGTCAGTCCGTGTGTGGCATCGTAAAGCTGTTTGCGTTCATGTTGCTTATCTCTCATCATTCATTAGTTTCGTATTCGTTTATCTTTCTTTTTCTTCCTCTTCCTTCTTTTTCGTTTCGAGTTTACCGTCACTGCTAGCTTCTTGGGCACACATAATCACACACATCAGATAAGTTGCTGATGTTTAACCTCGCCATCATAGTACTGTTTTCAAATCGTTTTACATTCATCTTGTCACACATTGAAGAAACGCTGCATTTTTATTTGTGGAGTCGTTAATGTGTTAGAAGTGATGGAAATTAGCTGAGAGGTTGAATATATCATACGATCATTTTGAAGAGGGTTTGCTGTTCGGGTGATGACAACGGCGGCTATGAGTCCAGCACCAATTTGTATACTATCTACTTTACTATCTGGCTAACTAAACTGTGGTACTGCGATTGTAGTAGAGTATCGAAATGCGATACACAATGAAAAAGATATACAGTAGCCAGACATAATCATGCCGTGAGGTGAATTTGAGTTCTTAAGCTCACCTAAGACCAGTTCTCAATGCTGGGAATCACGGGTATCATGTCAGAAACCTAGTTACAATAAGAGAAAACCACTGCACCACTATCCGAAGACGCCAAAGAGGAAATTACTCAACAACTCTTTCTACAATAATTGCAGCTTCTATGACTTGCATGTCAAGACGTGCAGTCCTAATGTCCGAGTGAATAAGCGAGTACAAATAAAATTATCGGTGTGATGATGAGATATGTGCAAAACTCTAAGACCTAAGTCAACTGGCTAGACGCGTTGGCATAACTGATTGTAGAATTTTTTTTTGGGATAAATACAATGTTAGGGTGTTAGTTCTATTTTCTGAAAAGGTACTTTATGTCGAGTGTTATGTTGAGCGTTGCTCGATCGGCTCTTAAGCATTGAGTCCTGTCCATCTAAGTCGGGGGTGATTACCTTATGGTGGCATTATTGATGAGCCTCGTTCTATTATTGCCATGAAGGAGAGGGAGAAAGAGATAGAGAGAGGAGCGAGCTCTTCTGCAGAGTAGTACACGTTTGCGAACTGCTTCTTTTCAATTTGTTCCGAAAGCTTTGAGATCCTCAGTTCGATCTGAGACTATTGTAAACGTATGGAACTCGTTTTTTCTTCTAACCACTCGCTACAATTAAGGGATGTGCCGTAACATATGACCGATCATGTGTTTGTCGATGAACTTGTTTATCTCTCAATGTCGTTATTTCGCTTTGCCAATATATACATATATATATATATATATATGTATATATGTGTATATA
>MQTX01000073.1:187472-211729 GCA_009735665.1 Angiostrongylus cantonensis
CTGTGGTTCTTATTATATTTCAGTGGTCAAAATACTTGTTCGAAAATCACAATAGTCTTATGTTGACCTTTTAATATCGTAATAACTCAATGTCATTAGCGAGTGATTCTCTCACTCATACCGATGATATCCAAATCTGATAGTAACAGAAAAGTTGCGATAAAAGCGCTGGAACTTAGCGTCGGCTTATCCATCCCATTGTATAAGTTTATGCTAAGCCAGTTTGATACATAGGTATTCCACCTTAACCAATACTATTAGCCTAAGCCATCTTCCATTTCTGTCTTTCTCGTGCTATCTTCGTTCATGGTGGTTGTGTGTTTCGAACATAAGAATGTCCGCAAAGCCCATACCGTGAGCCATGAATCATTTTCATTTATGAATGTAGACAATTGGCATAACCCACGAACAGGTCCGCTCATCATGCTGGTGGTCTTCTGATACCGTCTTGGATTGAAACACTGTTATTTCCATTTGCCTAAGTTTCGTATCAAATGACTGAACCATTTGTGTCTCTTATCTCGATGGGACAGACTTTGATGATCTAAGCCTCGCATTCCGGTTAGATGCTGCAAGTGCAGGATAAATTCAAAGCGACATCATTCCAGCGTTCTCAGAATGACACATAGTGTTTTCCACTTTTTGAATTATCAATACAAATCTCTGCTGCATAAGAGAGTGCTGAAAGTAATCTTGAATCGATGATGTGAACGCGGATATTTGGGCACGTTTACTGCTCGATGGCTTTTCTGAGAGGCCCGAGCTTATTTAGCATAATCTCTGCCTCACACGTTCTCCTCGAAAAGATGGCTGTCACCAATGAAGAAATCTGACAGATATTTGCCATTAATGGGTATGTCCTTCTAGTGCTCACCGAGTTACTTCATTTCACACTGTGGTGCACTAAATAGTTCCGGCTAAAATATATCGCTGTGCGAATCCCAATTTCCTACGTGGATAGTAGGACGTTGATACACAAAGCATGTTTTTGTGCTGTAACTGCAATACATCGTCTAGCGCTCTTATTGAACGGATTGGCTTGCATTTTTTCCGACACTCTCAAACATTCGTGGTTGACAAAGGTTGATACAACTGGCAACTAGTGCTGCCAACATACTTCTTTAACGGGGATGCAGTTTTGATGTGCTCCATGCATCAAATTCTTGCTGAATTCTTGCTTGAACAACTAGATGCACCTCATCCGAAATATCACGTGGTTCTCCACTATCAGCGATTCTTTCGTTTTGAAAGTGTCGTATGGGTTGCGAGGAGTACGGGTAATTTGTGGTTTTTTGCTCTAGGGAAGTTGACTGCAATGTTATCTTGTGTTATAGCTGTGCCTCTACTCATGCTTTTATCACAGCTCGAATTTGAAAGTGAAAAATGCGGAGTGATTTTGCTCTAGCAGGAATTTCGACACTTAAGATGGTGATTATACAACTAAAAAGATTGAAAAGAAAAGGTCTTCATCAATTCCACGTAATAGAAAGACGTGGTAGTAATCATGTATTTGTTCATTAGAGCTAATAGTCGAACGATACAATTGCACAGTTTGCAACTGTGTGGCTTAAAACTTGAAACTTTTGGGCTGCTTTCAACAGTTTTTCTGCCACTTCCACGTTAGATGTGTTGCGGTAGGATGAATTTTCAATTTCTTTTCTTCTCAACACATTACTGGTGATGGCAATGCTATTCGAATTTCTTAGTTGGAGAACTGAGGTAAATGTGGGACACGCCTTAAGTTCTTCGATTAGTAACCCGCAGTCTTCTATAGTGTCATCGTTAATCAAGCAGTTATGTATGGGTAGGGTTTTATTCAGAATGTTCTCATGATATCCAACTTCTTCTTTTTAGGCGATAACAAGAAATTCTTATCCAGCTTACGGCTACATCCAATCTTTGCAAAGAGAAAGTATTGACTGGATTCAGTACAGGATGATAAGACTACGCAGTGTCAAGAAAACTCCGTGTTGTTTGTGGGATGTGATCGATATCTGTACGTGTCCTACCGTTAGATAATCCTCGTTTCCAACAGTAACTTTCCTTCTTCTGAAAAAATGGATTTTCATGTAATAGGCGTAGTATGGACGCTAATCCAGGGAGACGGTTCTCATTCTAATTTCAATCCCATATTTCAGATTCTCGATTTGCGTTTTTGCTAATTTTCATTGCCTTTTTCTATCTGACGATAAAATCACCGTGAGCGAATTTATTGGGCTTCTCATTGCGGAGTGCTGCTTGCTGCCGATTATGGGACGCATTTAGTTCGCTGTCATTCGCTGCACACTTTGCAGCAGTTGATGACATTAATCTTGTTTTAACGTTGAAATTGGAGATGAAGAATGGCCTAACAAGGTGATAGGATCTCGGATGAGAAGATATGATGGTTAATTGATTGGTGTACGAAAATGCTCGCACCACCGAGATTTCACGACCAGATTTTTTTTGTCTTCCCTTTTTTGTCTTTTATGGAGTGATCGCATGAAATTCGGTGCTGTTATCGACCTAAAGGTGGGCGTCTTAGAAGACTGTTCTGGTAGTGCAGAGCAAAAAACAATTTCGGTGGTTTAACATGGGTGTGATGGTTTCTTCGGATCCATTGATGTCCTCCGTATCATTGACTGGGCCGTTTGTGGTTTCCTGGATGCTGAGGCGTTCGAAGCTAGATTTTCACCCACGTCGTTGCCACGTGCAGTCGCTGCTCATTATGGATCCAAGAGAGCGAGATTTAACACCTTAAGACTAGTTTAGTGCCAGGTTTGTAGTGTTTTTTGGTAGTGCTTTAGTCACAGTGAGACATTCCAAGCTTTAACTTTTCCATATTGCCTGCGACAATCCTAAGAGATGGAAGTCGTTTGCAATTTTTAATACTTAGCTATGGTTATGTAGCAGGTCACAATTCTGTTCCTTAAACGGCATAGCTTAGGTGTTGACTTGCGAGACCCAAAGTTGGTTTCTAGGCACTACAGTTTCTCCGTCGCTAGGGTACTTCCAGAGTGAGGAAATACACAGATTTTCTTGTAATAGTACCAAGGATCGACTTTCTACTAACCTCGGCATTGAATTATGAATTTGTCGTTTTCTTTCTCAACAATCGCGAGGTTGTTAAACAGCATACGTTTACTTCCATACAATAACACATACAACACAATCGTAGCTGACGTTTCGGCAGAATCGCCATCTTCAGATCCGCTTTTTTCACCTGTCTTGACGACTCCACCGTGTGCGACCCTGAGCGGCTGTTCTTTCTCGGTGGAAGACAGGTGAAAAAAACGTATGCTGTTTAACAACTTCGCGAATGCTGAGAGAGAAAACGACGATTAAAGAGATTCTCGTAACGTCGATGACGTTTTTAGTACTCAATTGTTTTTGCATCTTTAAGTTTATTTTGAATTGAAATTCATGTATAAATGTGAGTAACCTATCTTTTCAGAGATTTCCAAGGTAAGCAAGGTAGTGGCAAATATTAACGACGCCTTTGGCAACACTATTATGTCCTGATGGTCGACATTCCACGTTTTTAATTTCTTTCGCTTTTGAAATGAGAGTCTTGGTGCAAAAAGGGAGGAAAACTCTGCGTTCTATGGGCTATGGGAAATTAGAATTTCGTCTTATTGGGATAAGAGAGCATCTTGTAAGTAGGGATCTAAAAATTTTAATAATTTTTGAAGTGAACAATAAAGATCGCGAAGAGCTGGCATATTTGGTTGGAATTTGAAAGCTTTTGTTATTGCCGATGCGAATGCATTGTATTCTATACATGTCCGACATTACTTGTTAAGCATCCGTTCAAAATGTACAGGTCGTTGCCAATAAGATTCAAATTTCCTTACAGCTTCAATTTTATGAAAACCATAGAACGTCCTCTTCTCGCTTTTTTTTCGTCTCTTAATCCTAAGCAATCAAGCAGGTGGAATTTCATCCAGCAGGACACTGTGGTTTTATAATGTATTGTTGGTGTTTTCTATTTTTTAAACTTTTTTTTCAAAATTAAACAATCTAGGAATTTCCTAAAAGATTTGAAAAAGAAGTTTTGTTCTCAACTCTTTAAAAATTTGAATCTCAATCAGAATTAAGATCAAAATAGCTTTTTATGATTCTTAGCATTAGGTAATAAACGAAAGCCTTTTGTTTAAGGGCGCCAGTTTTGAACTACTCAGTTTACCAGTTATTGGGAAATGCTAGGGATTCTATAGGGATTGACATTCGTTGGCATGTACTAAAGAATTTATCGAAGCCCTTTTTTTTCAGGAAGCGTTTGGAGATTTGGCAAGAGCGTGCAATGTGAGGGTGATCGTCTGGCGCAGGTTGAACACCAATCGAAATGTTCTGGGCGAAGAGGCAAAGAAGACCGAGCCACTCATCAGACAGGTGTGTTATTGTTCGCTTCGTTTCCATTTTCAGTGAAATTTCTTGATTTGCCGTCACCGACAGTTCATTGTTGTAAACAACGATGGCCTTAGCCTATACATCATGACGAGAAGACGTTCTTTTCCTTTTATCGAATGAACTGTTGCTTTAAATTGCTTATACGGCGCAACTTTAGCGTTTTATTGCTGTGGGATAGTGTTGACGGCTTGATGTGGTGAAGCTGCATCAACAAATGCTATGCCTTGATTGTTTTTTATTAACTTTCTGAGATCTTCGATTTATGGATGAAACTTTATTACCGTATGAGCAGTTCTCACAACAACAACTTTTAAAACTTTTACAGCCTTTCTATAGTGGTTCGTAATGTTAGTAATGATGCGAATCGCGAAATCGAGCATGAGTGCGGTAAATTGTTTTTTTTATATCACTTCATAAATGATTATAAGTGTTTTCGCCCTGTTTAGGAAATGATTAGCTTATGGAGTTGCTCTTTGCGGAATATTAATTTCTGAGCTAAAGATTTTAAACCTTTAGGGACACTAAGGGATATTTTTTTTATTCTATGCATAGAATGCGTACCAGTTGTCTCAAATTGCATTGTAAGGAATGAGATTCTTTTGACTGGTCTGAGAAAGATAGTGAATAAAACAAATCAAGTTGTAATAAATTAAATAGACAGTGGTTCATCAGCATTTTCATCAGCGTGTGCAGCATTTCGATTTTAGTTGTTTTCTTTTGTTCAAAACTATTAGAACTTAAGTGAGATTCCAATACCTTTTGTCAGTTTTGTCGTAGTTATTCATAGTAAGCAACACACTATGGAGAATATCAAGACTGTGTTATTAATTTGTCAATCAAAGTTTTTGCTACCATTTTGAGATAGCAATGCTAGTGCGTTCTAATTCGGACACAATCCGAGCTCATCAAATCTCTCATCACTTCGTGGTTGGGAAATTAGTACAAAACCTGTCTGAGCCTTACTTTTTGATACTTTACTTTAATACCTTGATAGCCCTTCTTCACTGGTTGTGTGGGCCTCAGCACAATCTCCATTTTTTTTTCGAAGCTATGCTGATTTAGCCCTTGTTGTTTCCTCGAGTCCTGAGGTCAGCCAGGTCAAAGCCTGCTCCAGGTCGTCACCACCACAGGCAGTCGCCGCCCTCGTGGATCAGATGGCGATTTACCACCATGTGACTAGCTTGGTACCAGGAGAGTGGTCAGTCCTGGTATTGGTTCACTCTTAGCTAAGCTTCCTTGTGGAGAAACCGAGCTCCTTCTCAGTACGGTAAACCTTGCCCCGGGGGATCAATACCCCACTGTATATTGCAGCCCGATACCCCGGAACACCCCTCCCACCAACCACGATGAGGCGGTTAACCGTTGGGAGAGAGCCTAACTCACTCCTTCAAATCCACACAAGAGTGCAATGGTACAACTATCCCAGGATTCGAGTGGGAATCAACCCCACCAAAATTCATCGTCGTTCATAAGGATGACCAAAATTCTTATTCAGCAGCCGAATCTACACGTGAAAAGTCCAGAGGCCTCTGCGGATAATTGATGCGAGGAAACGAATAAAATGCATGAAGTGCTGGGACCCGCCCATAATATGTGAAAACAGGTCATGTTAGAATAATAATATACATTCTGAAGTAGCCACATGCAAAATCTTTATTTCTGGATCTGCGGAAAGTTTTTTATAATGCGGTTTAGTTCCTGCTAGGTCGGTATCCATTTAACCTTATTCATAACTGCTGTTTCGGACGGAATGGGTAATTCTTCTTGTGGTGAAAATCCATTGTGTACGATCGTTAACAAAATGTGATGAAACGATGAGCATTGGAACGAGCGCACGATTGCCAAGTGCAAATATCATCGAATTCCCACAATCGACTTTCTATTAACATCGGCATTGATCAAATAATTATTTGTATTCTTCTTAGGCAACTCGAGGTGCTGTTTTATTCTTTGCTAACGGAAAAGCTAACGTTTCTGCGGATTTCGCCTTCGTCGAAACCTTGAAAGGTTAAGTTGACCGCAATCTACCCAGCCAAACACCTCCCTAGCCAAACAAAAAGTGCTGAATGGGGATCTCAGTCACATAGAACACAGAATGGCTTCTTTACTCACTCACCGCTTTTTATGAGTCTTTCTATCAGTCTTAATCTTTGAGTCTATGAGTTTCTATTGTCTGTCTTGGTAAATCGCCGTCAATTTGACCTTTCCGGGCTCTCCGGAAGGCCAAATCCTCCAAAGTGTCATTTTGATCGTAAATAAAGAAATAAAATAATACTTCATGTGTGCCTAACAAGAGTATAAAGAATTATCATTGATTTATTTTCTTTAAAAAGTTTAGAAGATAAGCTTAGGAGGCATATGGATACGTTGTTTTCTTGTTCAGCAATCGCGAGGTTGTTACACAGCATACATTTACTTCCATTGAAAAACACGTAATACAATACAACAGCAGCTGACGTTTCGGCAGTATCGCCTTCTTCAGAGCCTGGAAGAGTATACTGATTTACAATTTATTAGGCCAAACACTTCAATAACACTTACAGTAAGACGAAAAACTTCATGGCAATTGCATGATCAACAGCTTCTCGAAAAACTCACCGCTTTTTTACATGACTTCCAATGAGGAAGGTTAGAACAGCTTATTGTAGTCGCACATAGTTGATGACTGCGCCACCCCACATCAGAAACTGATCCAAAGATACGGGGCCAGGTCGCGTGTGATCTCTGGGTATTCCACCCTGCTATTTATTGCGAGATTTTTGGCATTTATCCAAAAAGCTCCGAGGAGATTGTGCGTTGGTGTCATAGTCTCCTGTGCGAGGATATTGACTTTAACTTCGAAATCGTTTCCGCTATGCTTTTGTATCTTGTGCGTGTCTAGTGGGGTACTTTGTCTTACTTTTCGTTTGCCATCTAGGTGTTCTTTTATACGGATACACAAGGGTCTGCCCGTTTCGCCAATATATCCATCTCCGCAATCCTTGCTAGAGATCAGGTATATCGTACCTGAACTCATGCAATCACTGTCCCAGCCGGAGGGGCAAATTGCGCAATTTGTCGTTTCACATAGACGGTCATACAAGCGGTTACGAACTAATTGACGGTGAAGAGTATTCGGTGGTATTTAAATTATCGCTACCGGTTCCTCTAGACCTGCCCTTTTTAGGCATCGTTTTGTAGCTATGCACACTTCATCGCCAATAAAGGGCAACATAAATGGGACCTTCTTTTGGCCAAGTGTTCCGTTTCGGCGAGTCACTCTTCTTCTGAACTCATCTCGTGCGGTAACTACTTCGTAGCCATTGGAGATGGCCATATGCCGAGCCAAGTCGCGTGATTCTTCTTTTAGTTCCCTGGTTGTGCACGGAGAGGTAGCTGTTCGAAACATATTTCTCACAAGCGCCCTCTTTGTGTGTGATGGATGGGAAGAATGGAAATGAACCACAATGGTTTTCTTACTTGGTATGTTTTTGTTACTTGGTTTCGGGTACCACTTTGTCATGTAACCGCTATTTGATAAGTTGATTTGAACGTTAAGAAATGGAAGCCAGGTCTCTTTCGGTTTCTCCAGGGTGAATCTAATATACTAAGACTGCTCATTCAATAATTCAAAGCATTTGTCCATCTCCTCCTGAATAGAGAAGATGACAAAACAATCATCTATATATCAGCAGTAGAGTAGTGGCCGGAGGTCGACAACCGCGGCTTCTATTCTAGACATGAATGCAATGGCGAGAGTTGGTGCCAACCGCTGTCCCTTTGCCAGTGCTCTCATTTGTGCGTAATATTTCCCAGACTATCTGAAGATCGAGCAGTTTAGGCACTCTTTTAAGAGAGCCATTAGCTGCTGAATAGGCAAGTCATGCATGTGTATTCCTCCTTCACGTTTCACAAGAAGTTCGTGGATGGCCTGCATTGAGGAATCATTCGATACGTTGGTGTCGAGCGCGGAAACATCGAAAGACTCCATCACGTACATGTTGTTAGGAGACGCGTTACGTGGGCGTTCTAGGTACTCATGGGTATTCGTGAGGTGAGCTGGAATACGGCTAAGCAGTTGGGAATGTATTTGGCCTAAAAACCATGCCATTCCACAGGTTGGCCCGCCTACACAGCTGGTAATGGGTCTAACCTTGTAGGAGAGTGGATTGGTTGACGCAAGATCACCAGCTGATACTAACTTATCCGTTTTAATAAGTTAGTATCTTCGCCGTCAATTAGTTCGTAACCGCTTGTATTACTGTCTATGTGAAACAACAAATAGCGTAATTTGCCGCTCCGGCAGGGACGGTGATTACATGCGCTCAGGTACGTTATACGTGATCTCTCGCAAGGATTGCGGAGATGAATATATTAGTGAAACGGGAGACCTTTTTTTTATGTATCCTTATAAGAGAACACCTAGATGGCAAAAGAAAAGTAAGACAATGTACCCCACTAGGCATGCATAGGATACAAAAGCATAGCGGAGACGATTTTGAAGTTAAAGTCAATATCCTCGCACAAGAGACTTAGACACCAACGCGCAAACTCATTGAGACTTTTTGGATAAATGCCAAAAATCTCGCAATGAATAGCAGCGAGGAATGGGAGGACACATGCGACCTGGCCCCGTGTCTTTGGATCAATTTTTGATGTGGGGTGGCGCAGTCATCAACCATATGCGACTACAATCAGCTGTTCTAACCTTCCTCTTTGGAAGTCAGGTAAAAAAGCGGTGAGTTTTTCGAGAAGTTGTTGATCATGTAATTGCCATAGTTTTTCGTCTATTTGTAAGTGTTACTTAAGTGTTTAGCGTAGTAAATTGTATATCAGTATGCCCTTCTATGCTCTGAAGAAGGCAATACTGCCGAAACGTCAGCTACTCTTGTATTGTATTACGTGTTTTTCTATGGAAGTAAATGTATGCTGTATAACAACCTCGCGATTGCTGAACAATAAAGCGACGTATTCATATTCCAATGCCGAGGTTGACAGAAATTCGATCATGGGTACTGTTACTGGCTTCAAATTTTTTACTTTTCAGGTTACTTATATATTGGCTCATTACGCACAAGTTTATAGGAGTTAGTAATTTACAGGCAAAATCGTGCTATTTTTCTATTTTTACATGACTTTTCCTCTTTCTTAGAACCTATATCACCTGTAGTACCGTTAATCGTCGAGTGATTCGAGCGAGCGTCAGTAAATCCTCCATTTTCCCTGTCGTGTGCAAGAGTAGCCCAGTGGGTTCTGCTCGCTTTAGGTACTCGTCGAGCATCATATCTTTCTTCTAGGCTTTTCGTGAAGAACTCTGACCATCGGGTCGGTGGTCTTCCTGCAGTGCGTTTGACATTCCGAGGAACCCAGCCACTAACGGCTTATGTCCATCGGTTATCATTCATACGCATTACGTGTCCGGCTCACCTTATCTTCGATTGTTTGGCGCATAGCACGGCATCTTTGATTTTTGATCGTTGACGTAGGTCGTCGCTTCGGATCAGATCCCTTATTTGTGTGAAACGGGATACTCCTAGCATCGTCCTTTCGACTGCGCGTTCGATAACGCTGAGTGATCTTTCATCCTGTTTACGCAGGTTTCTGACGCATACGTTAGAGCAGCAAGAACCATTGCGTCGAAAAGGCGGACACGGAGTCGGGTGTTCTTTGTTATCTTCACTACATCCTCGATGCTCTTGAATGCTCCCTAAGCCGCTCGGATCCTTATGCTCATCGCTGGAGCTAATTTGTTCATAATATTGATTTCCCGACCTAGATAGACATAACTGGAGCATCCGGAGATATTCGTTCCGTTGAGCGTGAATGGGGCAAACGAAACCCATCCGCTTTTATGAACATCGTTTTCGTGAGATTAAGTCGAAGACCAATCTTTCCATAGGCTTTATCAAAGTCGGCAAGCATACGTTCCGCTTGGCTAATGTCTGGGGTTATAAGGACGATGTCATCAGCAAAGCGAAGATGGTGTAACTGCCGATCATCGACTTTCACTCCCATATTATTCCATTCTAATGTTCGCATTAGGTTTTTGAGGGTGGCGGTAAATAATTTTTGTCGAGATTGTATCACCTTGCCTAACTCTTCTTTTGGCGTCTACGTTAATATCGCTGTAGAATGGTGAAATTTTGGTTGTGATATTCTTGTACAGCTCACCAAGGATCTTTACGTACTGAGTAGGGACTCCTTTACTATCAAGGGCTTCTATGTCTGTTTCTATCTCAGTTGAGTAAAAAGCCTTCTGTAAGCCGATGAAAGTGCGACAGAGCGGTCTTTTGTACTCTCGCGATACTTCAGTGGGCCTTGTTATCATTTGAATGTGGTCCATCGTGCTGAATCCTTTTCGAAATCCTGCTTGCTCACATGGCTGTCCTTCGTCCAGTTTTCTGTCAATTCTGTTTTAGGTGACTCGAGTGAAAAGTTTGTAGACGACAGACAGTGTGCAGATTGGGCGATAGTTGCATATATCGTGTAGGTCACCCTTCTTGAAAAATAACACGGTCCTGCTGGTCTTGCACTGAAAGGGCACCTTGCATTCAGACAGGCAACGTGTGAAGAGCCGAGCCAGTGTGTTTACAACTGGCGGAAGGTTCTTCGGTTTCTCTCATCTTATCTTGTCCGTACCTGGTGCTGTTCGATTTTTTACCGAGGGAATGGCATATGGGATTTCGGATGTGAGAACCGGTGGTACAACATATCCATCCTCTTTTATTTCATATGACGGGAGGTGGACGTGGCTGTCGAAGAGATCTGAGTAGTAATTGTGGATGATTTTCTCCATTGCCATTCTGGACGCTGTTATTGTTCCGTCTGGGCGTCGGAGTGCAGTCATCTTTGTCTTGTAATTGGCGAAGCTTCGGTGGGATTTGCGAATGCTTTTCCCAGCCTCTGCAGCTTCGACCATTACTGCTGCTCTTCTGTCTTTATGATCTCCTTTTATCACCTGTCTGCATTGTTCCGCAAGTTCGGACGTTAGCTCGCGTTTGCCTTCAGCTCGTGCGATTCCACGCTGGTGCATTAGCTCGAGAGTTTCCGGAGGTAGACGTCTTTTGGTGAGTTTCGAACTCTCAGCTTTCATAGCGCTAACGTGAAGATCTTGAATGAGCCGATCGTATTCCTCGTCGATGTCGACAACGCTATCTTGAATGAGCCGATCGTATTCCTCGTCGATGTCGACAACGCTATCTTCCCAACAGCCGGCTAATGAGTTGAATAAGTTCCAGTTTGTGGTGGTTCTGGGACCTCGGTTTCTAATTTAGCCGCTTTTTCTGCTTTCCGCGTGAAATAGAATCTTGCACGAAGGAGGCGATGGTCTGATCCCGTGTAGAATTTTGGGACAACAGCGACATCGGTTAGGCAAAGTTTTCTATTTACTATGATGTGGTCTATTTCGTTATGGTACTCTCCATTGGGAGATTTCAACGTCTAGCGTTGAGGGTGGTTCTTCTGGATTTGCGAGTTACCATGGATGGTCTTTGTCGCCATGAGAAACTCAGAGAGCCGCTCACCCTATTCGTTCCATTTTAACCCTTGGGTAGCATTATGACGTTTCTTAGACGATCTTCTTCGTCCGATCTTGGCATTGAAATCTCCAATGATGACCTTGAAGAATGTATTCTCTTCTCTGTAGAACCTCTCCAAGTCCATGTAGAACGCTTCGACTTCTTCTTTGGTATAGTTTGATGTCGGCACGTAAACGACGAATATTGTCGAAGCCAGTGTTGATCCACATCTTTTTAATCGTAAATGTACGATTCGGGTTATAAGCTGTTCGAATGAATTGATGTTCATGGACAAACTCGTGTTGATGAGAACGCCGACACCGCTTACTTCTCTACTGTCGCATGTTCCGAGTAATAGTTCTTCTCCAGTGTCATAGACGGCGTTGAATGGGTGGTGTCGTCTTGTCTCAGCCATACCGATGACGTCGTTCCTTATCATTCTTACTTGCATGAGCGAGTCCTCTATTGAGGACTCGGATGCAAGTGTACGTGAATTGTAGGTAGAGATCGTTACCATAGTTCTTGATACAGGTAGCTTCCATTGGCCCTGAGATTTTAGCAGCCTCTCCGTACTCGTCCTACTCAACGCTGCGAAATTGGGGGCTCTTTCGGGCTCAGGGGAATGAGGCCCGTTTTTTTTTTTTTACTGTGTTTAGCGTTTTGATACCCACATATAGCTTGCTGGCCTCTGAACGTGGTGGTAGGGTATACTCACGTATAACTTGCCAGGCTCTCCAGAGTGGACATGGAGCTTATTTGTTGGTGGCGACTCTAGCCGCCTCCCATATACTTCCCTGTCACTTGATTGCAGGCTTTTATCCGAAATGATTTGTGGAATACAATCCGCATAAGGCGAGGATGCATTCACACACGCATTCATGATTGTGCTTAGCAAATACAGGAAGTATGTGCAAATCGGCGCAGCAGAAACATGGAGTCCATCCCCTGGATCCACGTGCGTCTCAGGGAAGCAAATGTCGCTTTTGGTCCGCGATTAACCCCCTATCCGCCACCTGGGGAAGCGCCACGTAGCCTCGCGATTAACCGGCTCGAGATCCCTCGTATGAGGGAGATCCGTGGCTCTTCCTAGAACATTCGAACTAAATGTTTGTTTTAGGTGTTCGTCACTGCTGGTTACGTTGCTGAAGATCCACAACGTTTTGAGCGTAATATTTACTTACTACGTAAACAAGCTGTAAATAACATGGCAAAACAAAGTGTGGAATGTTATGTATGTTCACTCAGTACAACAACTATAGTCTATAAGGTTAGTCTGACCATTCATTATTGGTTTCTTCTCTAAACAGCTATGTTTATCTTTAACTATGATGGAGCTCCGCAGCATGCATTACATCTTCGGAAGCCAATCATCTGTGGTATATATTGATGATCCTGACTGGTCTCTCAATAGAATATCTGCAATGCGGAAAATATTATAAGAAATACAAAGCATCCTGATCCATGCCAATGTTAATAGGATATTCATCTTTGGCACGGTTGCCTCTAAACTGATATTTTATCGGTTTTCGAAATTTTTGTCTGAATTTGTGATAATAGAGTTAGTTGACCGTGGTAACTCTCACCTTGTTACTGCACAGAGCAGAATTTTTTTTTAATGGCCAAACGTTTCTGCCTGTGTGGTGATAAATAATGCCGTTAGCCTGCCATTAGGTCAATGTCGTGGTAAGAGCAACGAATGCCTTCTCAGTTTGATAAGTATATTTGGTTGTGTGGCCCTCTATCGTGTGTTATGCATCGACATCCAATGACGTACTAATACGCTGCGTTGAGATCTTAAAAGCATAGAATAGAATATGATGATAGCGAAGTAACAGATGGCCAAATTTGAAAGATCGTCATTTCTTCTGAGAAAACATTGCACTAGGCAGTTTACCTTTTATACTGAATCCAAGATTTGTTTGAAGAGGGTGAAGAAGGAAGAAGATAGCAGATTTTTATTTCAGGGGCAGTTTAATACTCACCAGCTTTACAAATACTACGATGATTTGCGGGATCCCGACTTTATCACTCACATTGCTCTCGTTCATTCACGTTTTTCGACTAACACGTTCCCTAGTTGGAATCGAGCTCAACCAAACAGGTGTGCACTGTTGTTATTGTTGTGTCACTTTTCCATTATTTGAAAAATTTTAGTAAGTAGATATTTGGAACGGGTGCTAGTTGTATGTCTTATTGCTTCAAGTTGTGTTGTTGATTGGAATGTTTCTAGGATAACAAAAATGAAGAGGATTTCTCAATAATGCCTGCTTATCATGAAATAATGGAATGGACCCTGTAAGAGTTGGCATAGGGGTTAGGCGCAACAGTTATTTTTGCTGTCATTTGAAGACTTATAATGTTTAAAGTGAGGCAAACACAATTTTCTTATTCTGAGCGGTTTTCATTTTTCGTTATAGAACATCGCTACGTTTTAAGTGGGAAAGTTGTCTTTCGTATAGAGCCGGTGAGAGTTCTTCGATTCGTTTTCTTGACACTGGTTAGTCTAAATATTCAAATATTCGTATCTAAGCAAGCGATACCAAAGAATTTTCTGACAGAAGTTTATTAACACGTTGTTGTTGGTCCAATTACATACCTTGGCTCAAGGTAGCTCTCATTTCCTAGGTGAAGATAAAAAGACTACTTTGGTACGTTTGTACATCATCGCAAATCATTGTATAGGTCAGATATTTATTCACTCACGCGATGCTTAATAAAGTCGTCTGCGTGGCGTATTATTTAACAACTGATTAACGCCGAACACTTTATTTTCATTGATCCTTTTGCTATTATCAAGTGAAATCAAGTGAGAGTGTTTAATTATTTTCTTTCGAAGTTTAAGAAAGTTTCATTCGTCTGAGAAGGTAGTTCTGTAATTGAAAATCCTTTCTTCTTCGCATATTTCAGGTTTTTCAGCCGTAAATCATGCCTAACTCCAGGTTAGGCTTTCGTGGGAAGCTTCCTGAGAGTTTACGCGATATGAAAGAGATCTTTGAGTACTTTACATATGTAAGGAATGTTGAGAAATAGCACCTTAGCCTTATCAATGTCCATATGCAATCCAGTTGGAGCAGAAATATTGACCACTTTTCAATTTTAAGCCAACATATCTGAACTTATTAGATTTTAGCTAATTGGAATAGAACCTATTACGATCTAAACATCTTTGCCTATAAGACGTAAGTTATCTTGTTCTGTGAAATTGAAATTCTTATTTCCCTGAACCTACATTTATTTGTTTCGCTATTTCTTTCAAATACGTATATTTTGAACATAAAATCAATCCAAAAAGCGGAGTTTTCTCCACCAAGACATGTCACTTATGTTTGCAGATGTTTCAAAGGAAACGAAGTAACGTATGTTGTTTAAAGGTTTTGTCATTGTTTTGAGAGGGAAACATCGCATAGTAGTTCTCTTCACAATAAAATTTCTTTATTATCTCCGTATCATGGTAAGAAGAAGTGAATGTTGGATTCCGATGTAGAAGATCGCTATGGAAAGTCATCCAATTTGAGATTTTGGGTATATTCCCATCTGGACGTCCAGCTAAAAGCAAGCTTCTGGATGGTCTTATCGTTGTTCTTGAAAAAATCCAAAGACGAGACGGTAATATGCTTCTGTTGTGATTCATAAATGTACGTTTGCTTGTGGTTAGGGCAGTGGAAAAACTCTGGTGCGAGTTTCCCGGGAAAGTTAATGCTTTCATGCGCTATCGAAATGATTCCCACCAGACCTATAATTTACGTTTAGAATAGGAATCATACTAAGAGTTTATTACCATAATTATTAATTCTATGATTTTGTTTATATACGAGGTGATATTTTTTCGCTCCAGAATGGTTGCACATAATGGTGAAATCAACACTCTACGGGGAAATACTAATTTAATGCGAGCTCGTGAAGGTGTGATGTCTAGCAAGCTGTACAAAGACGATTTGAGCAAGCTTTATCCAGTAGTAGAAGAGGTGAGCTCAGATAGTCCTTTCCCAACTCATTTTGTTTTTTTTGTAGTTGTATTTTTTGTATTCTATTTGTGTTATGTATTATTATGTATCGTCATACTTATATTTTGTCATATTTTCTCGCAGAAGAGTGCACTAAGTTCTGTTAAGGTTTTATTTTTGATTAAAAGCTCCGTAAAACGATTGGAGAATTTTAGATGGCTCACTTTGTCAATCGAAAATTGGCTGAGAAAGCCTTTGAATATATCTGATACTTTGCTCCTTTATACCGTGTTTCCTTTTCCCAAATTAACATTTCTTTCGTGGTGGTTATAATGTATTAACCATTGGAAATATTATGGATGATTTCCAGCGTTGAGAAAACTTTCCGAAGTTCTCACATTCAGGGTCTCACTGACTCAGGATGTTTTGATAATGTATGCGAATTCTTAGTGAAAGTAGGGCAACGGTCGTTACCCGAAGCAGCCATGACTATGGTACCAGAGGCATGGGAAAAGGATGAGGTTAGGAGTGTTTTCTTGGAGATTTTTCGTGTTCTGTAAATTTATGATCATATTTTGTTGTGCTTTTGTGCCTGAAAAATCCAAGAGACTTGTCGTATGTTCTAGGAAATGGACCAAGAGAAGAAAGCGTTCTATCGTTGGGCAGCAATGACCATGGAACCATGGGATGGGCCTGGTATGTTTGTGCTAGTTATACTCTGGCAAAAAAAAAACTTAGTTTAGCTTTTGTTGTTAGACCTGGCATTGTTCTGTGTAATCGGAATAAAGATAATTGACTAGAAATTGTACTACGACTCCGAGAATCCGTGGGAGTCCATAAATCTCTTTGCGACGTTTGTTGAACACATTGCAATTTTCAAATTCAAGCTTTCCAAAATTGTACCATAGACTCCGTTACATTGTAGCTCGCATTCATAAAAACTTTTAGCTTTTTGCTTTCGTATTGGATCATATGCGTTTATGAATAAGTTTTATCATCGGTTATCGAATTTCCCATATTTGAGTAACGGAATTAGGAAAGTAATGATGAGCTTGATTCCGCCGTAAGCATATTTAACACAGCTTAAATATAACACATGAAAAATGTGAGCAAATTTTCAGTCGGATTGTTGTTTAACGGTGGCCAATGCTGGTTTTTCGCAAACTGCCGATGTTTTCTTGATAGTTAGAATATTTGAGAAGTTGAAAATGTAACCGGATGGTAGAATAGACTCTATCTATTTAAGAGTAAATATGGTCGTTCAATATTGTCATTTGATTTTTGAAGTTATTTATAATTAAAGGTAGTATGAATTTTTAACAGAACCGGATGAAATCCCTTCAGTCACAGACATCAACAATGCATTTGTGGGCATCATCGTATTGCAGTGGACGAAATATCCTTTTTCAATTGTTTTCGTTTTCGAAATACGAGCTTGGACAAGAAAAAGTGCACAAAACACGTTTGGTGGATTCCAGAAAATCAGAATTTTATCGTTGTAGAACAAAAAGTGCTTTAGTCCTGTAGGCAGAATTTGGAAGATTCTAGTAGTTTCATTTTTTTCTAAACTTAGGAAGAATTTCACTGTGGGCAGAGACAAATTCGTTTAAAGTTGAAAGCAGTCGTTATCTTTATACCGTATGAGTGAAAATCAACTCACATCGTTCCTTAAATGTTAGAGAGGTATTAGATCAGTGTTAGTTGGAACGCTGGGTCGGATTACTCTTTTCGCCGATAACATTCACCCATTAGTATTTGTAAATAATTGCTCATTTCGACCTTAAACAAACATTTCTCAGCCGGTCATAAGCGTATTTGACTAGAATAAATGTGTACAATGTGCTTATTTTTGCCAACAAGGTGCAATTATTACTAGTGTGAACTGGTAAAGCTCTGGTGTTTTGTAGACTACAAAGCTTGTTTTTTTCTCTTTTTTGTGTTGAGCATTTCGTTACCATCTCAAATTTTTTTTCAAAATTTTAATTTTAAATAATTTTAAGGCTAAAGAACATTTTTAAGAAGCCATCTATCCTCTTGGAGTCGTAAAAGAGTGCATCGTTCTCCAGTTATTGATATTCCGTGGATAATTATCGAAAAAAGGAACATTGCTTTTTAAATATAGATAGTTTTTCTTTTGTCAGCAAAAATCTGAGAATAGATAAATAGATGATATTGGCTACTTTGGTAAAAACTACTGTCGTAAAATATCGTACTATTTCAAAGATTTTATTGATAGTTAAGGTTAAGTGTTGTACGTTTAAATTTTTTCACCTGCTACTTTCTTTCTACGACTTTAAGCAGTACCTTCATAGCATTGAATTTCAGCACTGCTTGCATTCTGTGATGGTCGTTATGTTGGGGCTATTCTGGATCGTAATGGTCTCCGTCCAGCTCGTTATTACTTAACCGCTGATGATCATCTTTATTTATCCTCTGAAGTCGGTGTCAACGATCATGATGAAGAGTCAGTTGTGAAGAAGGTCAGCACAGTATTCAGTTTTATTCACACACACCATTGACATAGGGAAAAGAGCCGGATATTGTTTACGATTAGATAACTGAGTAGAAAAGAGAGTTTTGTAACAGCGATTAATTGGTTTCTGTTTTGGTTGTTAGCACATTAAGAGACTTTTTCGTCGGCATCACACCTCTGTGTTAAAAATAAGTAGATGGTCATATGTCACGCAGCATTGGCATCTAGAGCGCTTGATAAGCTGAAATTCGTAAAATTTCCTTCCAAAATTTAGAGAAGAACAACTAAGTACAGAACATACAAGACGCATCCTCCCATGTACTTACTAATGGGTTCCACTAATTACACCTTGCACAAAACATCAGTGCTTACGATTTCTTTTTCCATTTTCTCATGACTGCCCATTCAAATAGTGGATCTGTTTTTCTAATGCTACTGCGTATTTTTTCCTAAATTTAATGGGGAATACTAAGGAGATTTACAGAAGTAAGAACTGAACTACCTTTTTTGGAGGTGTCGTTGGAAAAGATCCGACACATTTTCTTCTAATAGTGTTTGATCAAATATGCAAGGGAACGTGGAGCCGAACAAGATTCCTTTTGTCTTCCACATTATCTCTAATTCCTGACTAAGAATTCTTGTTGGACGTACCTGCGGAGATCTACTCGGTAGTAGTCAGGGAGTGGGACGAGAGCATATGGCACCGTATTTGTCGCTCGTTTGCCGAACCGCATTAGAATGCGATTCGGTGCTGCCGAGGTGTATAGGACGGTGAATAGAAGGATGCAGAAAAGAGTAAGGAATGTGCGCGCTGACAGCATAATACCTGAAATAGAAAGTAAACTTCATGAAGAGTGCAAGAATGTTGATAATTGCGCGATAACATTAAATAATTGCGTGTTTCTGCATTGAGTTTAACACGAAAACCTTCACTTTTTCTATTCCCTGTATGAGAAGAAATTAGGCATGGTAATGGCACTAATAACTAACAATAGTAAAGAGGCAAGAGGCAATCCGTATTTGATGCGTTATAAACGTAAAGTCTTCCAAGGAAGTAATAAAAGCAGTGGAAACTAAGATGACAGTGGCGATTCTTTATTCAGCTAACTAACCATAAGCTTAGTTAGATAGTTTGGGGATAATCTCCACAAACGCTTAAATGATTTTGAGATGATTTTCGGAGAAATCGTGTCTCTGCCTTGTTTGCTGCAAGTAGCAATCCTTTGGAATTCAAAGTCGTTGAGGTTTCTTGGAGCTAAACACGAGTGAACAACACAAAACGTTGGAAGCTGATATAATATACACGGAGAACATAACGGAAAAGTCTCGGAACTAACTACGTTTGCCAGAAAATTTTATTAGAGTGCGGTGTCCGATGAGCAAACAATGTTATTTGAGAAATCGAAATCGTTCATGTTGAAGACAATTGAAATGGTGCGCTCTACGAACCTGGACTTCATATATGTCTTTTCTGGAAAGCTGAGATGCAATGAATGGTCTCGGAAAGCACTGTATAATGTGAAAGCATGAGGATTTATATACGTACGTACGAATGTGGATGCAATTATCTGCAGCATAGGCACCGCCTCCCAGAGAAAAGTTTACGGTATTTTGATTTCTGAAGGATTCATTATAGTACTGTGTGTTAGATGTGACAATTTGAATGATCAACCTACCTTATCGCTCCTTCAACTTCTTCATTCTACCTCTTTCTGTCTGAGGTGGTGGAAGTGACATGCAGATTTCGCTTACCACAATTTGCTTTTCGAGGCTTCTTAGCATCAGAGTGCGAAATTCAAAGAGGGGAATCATCTTTTTCTTAATAGCAGATCGATGCAAATGGTGTTTTTTTTCGGATTCATGGAGGAAAATGAACTGGATTACACTGAAACTTGTTGAATAGGTGACGAAGTTTTTTAGCTATTCAGCTATCGCTTAAAAGATCCACTACAAAACATGCATATGTTACCAGGATTGTGTAATTCCATCTATATCTCCTTGTTGGCATTTAGTATTTGGATAGCAATACGACGATTATTTCCGAATGTCACTGCGCAACAAATTTATTTCAATGATAATTTGAAGGCAACACACATGGATCTCTAACATAGTGCGATAATTGTCACACGTCTTGTTAGTATTGAGATTTTATTCAATAGCCACGAAACAAAAGCGGAAAGTTGGAAGCGCTGGCGGGATTTTATTTGCGATCTTCACTATATGACACGCACCGCTGGCGTCCATTCCAGAAGCCTTTCATGAATCATGTGACGCTTACTGTAGAAATGTGGCATGGAATTGTATTGTTGGCTCCCGCTGAATAAGCTTTTTCAAAGTTGGGATATCAAGAACAATATTAATAGGCAATAATAGGTGTTTGTTATTTTGAAAAGCGGAATGGTGTAGTTTAAGCTTTAAGCGTAATGCGTAACGCTGTGAGCACATATTTTCCATCGTAAACACATAATGTGTGATATTGAAAAGCAAAGAAAGAATAAGAGAGAAGAAAGAGGAGGAAGAGGGGAGGAGATAAAAGTGGTAATGGTGCCTTGACGGATGGCTATTTTTCCTAATGCTGCATTAGTGTTAGTAATTGATTCGGAGCCACTGTTCACACATGATGATTCCAAATACTGCTTTTGACTATAGGAGGTACAATTTGCCTCTTGAGAAAGCAATCAGGAATCTGTTGTGAAGAGAACAAGCTTTCATTCATCTAACACATCACATATAGTTTTTTCTTCGTCGATACCTCGCCGTGGTGAGACGAACGCCAGATTGAAATTCAGTACGCCTCGGGATTCACATCATTCAGTGATTGGGAACGCCATCTGGGTGTCGGACATGTCCATGCGATGTTAGTGATTGGTGATCGGTGTATGTGACAGGGAAGAGATGATGACACTTCATGAAGGAGGGATTTGTTCGCTGCTGCTAATCTTTTATCCAGTCATGCACATGGCAAATGCTTCTTTGCAATACAAAGAAAATACTTTAATAGCAGTACCAAATCAGATTGCTATAGCACGAGTTTCATCCTGGTATACTTCATGAGAGTTTTTGCGGTAACACTGTCTTTAGGAATGCGATTGTTGGCAAAGCACGTTTCAGTTTGATGCAAAAGCGAAGACTTTAAAGCAGTGGCTATTTTATTTATATCGGTTCACTCTTGAAAATGGTGGCTGTATTTCTACGTAATCGCCAGAATACATTAGTTTTTCCTAGAGTAGAGTACTGTTTGTCGCATCTTCATGTTTCATGTCATTTTCGGAAATTGGAAATCTCTCATTCCAAAACGGAAAATTCAAGGAGCTTCAAGTTGTATTCAGAAAGTCTTTGAAGACAAACTCACTTTTTTTTTTACTAGTCACCACTTCTTCGGTATGAAACTAAACTTCATGTGACCATACACAAAGCTGGGATCGCGTAGTGGTCATTCAAAGGTTGCCTTTTCCGTGTACTAGGAATCCTATTTACACTTATGAATGAAAAAAGTAGAAATTGTTATACTTCTATTGTAGTAATGACAGTGATAGTTGGCTGGGCTCATGAATAGCGCAAAAAGAACGATTACCATAAAAATAGTTGAAACTTTCCAAAATCAGATCCATTGTGGTGTACTTTGCGCATTTATCCATGAGCATTATTCTAGATGCATTAATGTTTCGAGTAAAGCCTACATTACACCAAAGACCGACTTTCTATAAACCTCGGCATAGATAGTTGATATATTTATTTATAAAGCTCTCGGCGTTGATCAATCCCTGAAGGATGCGCCATGCATTCGACTTCATTAAGCATCGTTGGAGGTGATTGGATGCAAACCTGGCCTTTACAATGACTCGTGGTGGCCAGCCGATGTATCGAGCCAGTGCTGCTATCCTCCCAGACAAGTCTGGTACCAATTTGCCGACCCCTGAGGGATGGAAGGCTTGGTGGGCCATGGGCGCATTTCACGTGCACGCCGCAGTGGCGCCTCCAACCACTGCGCCACACGCGTCCTTATATTTATTTATATGATCTTATAAACTGATCTTCTTCAGCAGATGCGAAGTTGGTATAGGTCTCCACAGTCCCACTCGTAACATCTTTGCTGTGAGGAAGGTGGAATCGCCGAAACGTCAGCCGTCGACCAACAACACCAACAACCACGACAACGACAACGAAGACCTACACCAACCCCGCATCGACTAAAGAAGATCAGTTTATAAGATCATATAAATAAATGCCTATATTACAATTTCTGTGGAGATTACTACCACAAAAGGGTGTCGAAATAATTGCAAAGTTCGGACTCATACTTTAGCTTCGAACTCACGATTACCCTTTTCGGGGCTCCAATGTTATCCACTTCGTCACCGAAGCCCTTGATTTACCTTTCTCTCGTCCAGTTTTTTTTTTGCCCTAATGGTGCTATCATCCCTTCAACGGGAATGATCTGGAGAGTACAAATCGGCATCGAACCCAGCTACGCTGAAGCTGCAATCTGTGCAGCTGGTTGTAGAGATAAATCCTCCGGATTCTATCGATGGCCATGCACATTGTTTGCCTTAAAGCAGCCATTCTAACTGTTCAGTTTTTGAATTTCTTTTAACTCTGCGATTACAATGTTGTATATGGTGATGTTACTCTCAACAATTTTATCACTAAACTATAGTATGCAGTTAAAAGCTTTTTTAACGAAATTTCATGGATGCCACCGAAACTAATACATTTCATAGCATGCAATTTATTTCCTCGCAAATCATAACCTTTTAGGATTGACGAATCTAAAGAACCTAGCTCTTTTGGTAACCTAAAGCGCTTGATGTCAGTGCTACTGTTACATTTCCTAGGAAGTTATTTGTTTTCTTCTAAATTATAAGCCATAAGGAATAACGAATCTTTAAAAAAGAAAAAAGAAAACTAGGAATACAACAAAAACACAAAAAGAGTAATCGATAGATAGTGTTTATATGGAATTTGTCTAATATGAAGTATAGGAACGATTTTTGTGCCAATGAATGCCCTTTGATGGGCTCTAGTTCCATACTATTCGGAGATTTCTTGTAAATGCTCGTATGTTATTCAGTGATTTATGGAATAACTTCAGCTATCGAGTCCTTTATTGACCGTTTGTCGAGCAAACAAACCACTTCTAAGTAGTAAACAGGTCGACGACAAAATTTCGGTCAACGACAAAATTTCATTTCCTACTCCTCTTTTCTACACCTCAAGCTAGTAATTCTTATCAGTGATAATATTATAATGTCACATTTAGCCGCTTTTTTGAGACATGGTGAATCTTATTGTAAAAATGGCAGTGGTGGGATACTTATATAGTGGATTACGATGCCTTATAAGATTCATAAGACTATTTTCTATTTAATCACCATAATCCAACATTTGAATTGATATCGCCTAGGGTGTGCCACAACAAGTTGTGATTAAACATTGCAGCGTGCACAATATGAACACTGCAAACAAGGATTGAAATACAGATGGAAGTAAGGATTCACTTATTTGTTGGTAAATACATGAGTTGGTTCCAATTTTAATTTACCATATTATATTGAACCAGTTGGTGTTTTCTTAACAAATATGGGAGAAAAGTTGTAACCATCCTTGGAATAATGCTTCAAAACTGAGAAAATGAGACAGAGCTAATAGTGACGAAATTGTTTTAAGTTGCTAAGTGGGAAGTCTTTTTAGTCAGCCATCATCAACTGCAGCAGCAGTTCTGATCTGTGTTAAATTCCAGGATATTGTTGTGGTTTTCTAAGGTTAATATTAAAATTAGACTCAACTATGGCATTATTTCCCAAGCTGTCAAATTCTATATAAGTGGGCAAGCAATAATGGAGAAGTCGTATGCAAAGAGATTGTACTTCTGTGCCACCGACAAATTTTTCCCTTTGGTGTGAGAAAAGAGCGATCAGCTTAGTGAACATTTATTGCAGCAAACATATATATATA
>MQTX01000073.1:211827-251273 GCA_009735665.1 Angiostrongylus cantonensis
GGTTTTTACTAATTGGTTATTAACTAGGAATTGCACGATTTCTCCGTGTGAATTTCCATTGTTTTCTAGTTCGTATAATTTTCTCTCTATAGATGCTCTGTCACCTATTGGGTTGCCTCATAATCTTTGCTGGGATGGGTTCTTAAGTGTCGAACTACTAAACACAACATGGGTTCATCCTCCTAGTGATGTCACCTAAGGTGAGGAGTTCAACATCACTATCCAGAAATACAACTGGGTATTTCCTATTTCGATTCACGAAGGCTGACGGCTGTCTTTGGTGACGATTTGAGGAAGCCATATCTATTTCAATACTTCACGGGAAGAAAATCTTGCGTAACCAATAAATTGCCGGTTGAATGGAGTTTCTTAATCATGTCGCACGATTCTTCGAAGAAATGGGCCATTTAAATATCTAAGTATATAACTAGGTGCTCATGTTTTCTTTTTTATTCTAAAGCGCAAATTTCCATTAGGATTCTTAAGCTAATGTCTTTGTTTTTGTTTTAATTCCTATTGATTATGACTGTTAGCATTTTCATTTGGAATGAAGTTGAAAAATTCTGATTTTGAGGTATGCATTGTTAAAATCCATATCATCCCTGGAAGCAAATATATAGCAACCGCTCGCATTGTCAGAATTGTGTCTAATCAAGGAACCCATCCGCACGCTACGCCGTGAATGCCTAAACGTATTTGCCATTTCAAGTACTAACCGACACAGATAAACTGTTCAGGAATTTACTGAAGGTAAAGGCATGAGGGCGGCGCAGTGGATGGAGGCGCCACTACGACATACACGTGGAATTGATCCCCGCGCCCATGGCCCACCAAGCTTTCCATCCCTCCGGGCTCGGCAAATTGGTACCAGACTTGTCTGCGAGGATAGCAGCATTGGCTCAGTACATTGGTATGCCACCGCGAGTCATGAGTCATTCTAAACGCCAGATATGCATTCAATCACTTTCAACAATACTTAATGAAGTCAAATGCATGGTGCATCCCTCAGGGATTGATCAACGCCCAGAGCTTTAACCTTTATTCTTTTGAAGGTATGAGGAAAGCAACAGCTTGGGAGCGCATGTAAGTCAGAAAATCCGAAAAGAAGTGTGTATATATTCAATTTAACGGATGAGGCAGTGGTAACCGTTATGTAGTCTGTTCTACGCTTTTCTTTTGCAACAAAGTATTCGTCCTTTGCTACTTGTCTTTTAAATGCAGGAAAAATGTGTTGAGTACGACAACCAATGATGTTTTATTAATGTTTGGCTGAAGGCCACGCACAGAAACATCGTCCTGTAATGGTGCAACAAAAATATTATGGTAGCTTATTCATGCTCGACATATAGGATCACTCACTACAGCTTCTTGAATCCTGGCGAAGCTGCTGAAATAGAAGTGCTTCCAGGAAGTTGACAAAATTCCCCTAATAACTGAAAGTTCTGAGACAGCCGTTGATTGTTTAGGAAGGACCAGTTCTGCTTTACGAAAATCGCCCTTATCTTCCCACAAGACATAACAATTTCACAACACGTAACAAGACATAACAATGTCCAAAAATAATTTATGAACAAAAATGTAGGGTCAGAAGGCCCTCGAGAACATTACTGAAACCAAACAGTGGGTTTTGTGCGTGAATTTTTTAAGGCATGCTGTTAGTCATGCGCCATGCATTCGAATCCATTTAGCATTGCAAATGTCTAAATGCATATCTAGTCTATCCAATGACTTTCAGGGGGGTCTGCCGATGAGCTAAATCGCCGTTTTTATCCTGCCAGACAAATCTGGTGCCAATTTGCCGGCTTCGGAGAGATGACGGGCTTGGGTAGCTCGGGACGCGGGGTTGAAGCAAAGGCCGTATGCCTATCACGTGGGAGTTCTAACGGTTACGCTACGCACATTCCACATGAAGTATCTGCTTGTAACTTAAACATTTTCTTTAACTGTTTTGTATAAAAGAATGGAAAAGAGTTTCCAATTCAATCACCAGTTAGGAGCGCGTGTAGTGCATTACTTAGAGGTACCCTACGATGCACACGTTGCCACTGGTTCGACTATGCGTGCAAGGCTCATTCCTCAGGGGTCGGTAAATTATAACGAAACTTGTGTGGAAGGATAGCAGTACTGACTGCTTACATCGGTAAGTCATGCCAAGTCACTCTAGAGTCCAGACAAACATTCAGTCATTTTTAACAGTGTTCAATAAAGTCGAATGCATGCACATCGGCTAAGCATTGGTCAACCTCAAATGCTTTATTCTTTTATCATTTATCCACAGTTACCATCGAATTGTTCGAAATCATCATTCTTCTGCTTTGACTTGTTCCATTTACAGCTCTATCACCTGCATCACCTGTAGTCCTGTTACTCGTTGAATGACTCTATCTGACACCAGTAAATCTTTCATTTTTCCCTGTCGCGGGAAAAATAAAAAGATACAGGAAAATAAAAAAAAATTACAACTATCGCTAAACATGTTAGGTATAGATAAGGAAAGTGATAAATATCATATATGTATATGGTGTAGAGGCTTTTCGTGAAGAACTCTGACCATCGGGTCGGTGGTCTTCCTGCAGTGCGTTTGACATCCCAAGGAATCCAGTCACTAACGACTTTTGTCCATCGATTGTCATTCATACGCATTACTTGTCCGGCCTTTCTAATTCTCGACTGTTTAACGTGCAGAACGGCATCTTTGATTTTTGATCGTTGGTGTAGGTCGGAACTTCGAATCCCATTCCCTACTTGTGTGCAACGGAATACTCCTAGCATCGTTCTCTCGACTGCGCGTTCGATAACGCTGAGTGATCTTTCATCCTGCTTACGCAGCAACTAGGTTTGTGACGCATACGCTAAAGCAGGAAGTACCGTTGAGTCGAAAAGGTGGACACGGTGTCGGGTGTTCTTTCTTCTCCTCACTGCGTCCTGGATATTGATTGTTGGCTTACGGTTGCTTATCGTTGTATCGGGTTAGTGTTTTTATCCTTCGGGGTTGGTTTGATACCAAATCGCCAACCGCTGAATGATGGAAGGCTTGGTGAAACCTGCGCGTGGGATGAAGCCAGCACTCACGTGTGTATGGGAGCCACCTCTAACCACTGTACCATGTGCGCCCTCATGGGTTATGTAGCAGAAGCAACATTGTAAGTTATGGTTTTCTGTCCTACAAAACTAAGATAAATGTGAGTACACCCTATAAAATTATCGTTATTACCCATCATTTTATATGTTTGCTTGAAAGACTTTCAGATATTTCTGTTTGGATGTTTGTGAGGTCATTCGCCTCACATTGTATTAAAGAAGCACTACAACTTGTAGAGTTGCGTCATTCCGTTTTGTTAGAAAAGATTTTATAAATCGCTTAGAAGCTTCTAGGTTCATTAGCGCTAAATAAAGCGAGAAGTGTTACGTAGAGAAAAAATTAAAAGAATTTATTGAAACTTTTCGAGGACGGCGAAGAAAGTCGGGAATAAGCTGTCACCCCAAGAAACAGAAGTCTTTCAATTCCTAGTTTTAAAGCGAGAATTTTTATTTGCTTATTTTGAAAAATTGTGGAGGTATTTTCAGATATTCTTTCGGTTAATAAATTCAGCCAAATAAATTTTGAACTGAAGATGTGAAGCCATTGGATGACTTTGATTGTATTCAGTATATTAGACAAGCGACATTTTTTCTTTCACAGGGAATTCGAAGTATTTCAACTCAAGACGTTGTGTTACCTACGACTTCTTTTTATAAAAGTACACGACATTTGCCAGAGCACCAATGAAAGCATGAGCTTTTGGTAATTGAGAAGGATTTGAATAGACGGAAATTGGTTCCTGTTTTTTCTCAAAATGACACCAATATGCTTATTACTTTCCTTGGATACTGTATTTTCTTGTTACGGCATGTGTCTGTCAAGAGTTTTTGTTACGATGACATCAAGCATTTATCGTTACTATTTTATGGTAGCAACATTTTATCACCAATACTATGACGTCGTAGGCAAAGATAGCTTAAATGACCGGAAGTTCATCGTTGTTCTGGGTGAAGGTCTATAGCTTTTAATACTTCTACCTTATTACCAAGGGTGGTGATTTATTCCCTGCACAAAATTGATAATCAGAGAATAGTTCAAGAATTTAGCCAGATCGATTTCCATGAATGAAGTTTCCTGCGGAATTTTTAAAACTTTCTCCAACTGTATTTTAGAATGTCGGTACTTGCAGCTAGTATTATTTATGAGGACGTATAATTTGCAGATTTATGATGTTCAACGAAGGCCTTTCTTCATTTACTGATGAGCTTTTGAGTCGGACTTTCAATCTTCATTAATGGAGTTGATGAAATTTATTAACGAATGAACTATAAGCAAACATAGATGTCGCTCAGTATATGATAACTAATGCTGGGCATGAAATGTAAAGCGAATTTGTTGCGTTACATGAAGTTGCTCACTAACGTTGTTACATAACAGGTTTCTTGACTTCTACGGACTTCAACTGTACAAATGAGTAATAATTTTATCTTCTGGAGTTACCGAGGCTTAATAGAAAAGGGCCACTCCAGAAAAAACCTTCGACTGCTACTTCAACTGTTAAGATGCTGAGATCTTATTGAGATTTATCAGTACCGTAGAGTTTTTCCTACTTTTTCTATGACACATATTGTAAGGTCGAGGAGAATCGTCGGGATATTACTAGGTTTTTTTGCTGAAAGACCCACTTTCTGGTATTTCGGTTCCTCTTTGACTACAATCTTGTTCTTCTGTTTGTCTTAGTTTATTCTTCTAATCCTTTTATTTTAATAATTTATCCCTATCGTCATTTGAGAACAGTTTTAGAGCATTAGCATATGAAGAGATTGTAGATCGGTTTTTCTTGTTTGCTCTTATTCATAGAGTTCCGTACGCCAAACAGTGGAAGATAAATTGGGCCGGACACGTAATGCGTATGAATGACAACCGATGGACAAGAGCTGTTAGTGACTGGATTCCTCGGGATGTCAAACTTACTGCAGGAAGACCACCGACCCGATGGTCAGAGTTCTTCACGAAAAGCCTAGAAGAAAGATATGATGCTCGACGAGTCCCTAAAGCGAGCAGAACCCACTGGGCTACTCTTGCACGCGACAGGGAAAAATGGAGGATTTACTGGCGCCCGCTCGAGTCACTCGACGATCAACGGGACTACAGGTAATACAGGGCTACTATGAGGTAGACCTAGGCTCCATCAGTAGCCGTACATTTTTGTGTCGAAGTACCGCTTACTCTTTGGATCCACAATATTTATTGATCACAACCATTACTGAATCATGCATGACTCTTGAAGCATGTATGAATTAGCAAAACGAATACATATGCCCTACTAAAATAGTGCGATACACAGTAGTTCAATGATGGAGATGACGCGTTTTTGGACCACTGATTTTGTTATTAGAAGGGAAAGGAGAAGAAAAGGAAGACTTGTTTTGTCTAGTAGTCGAAATATGATTCGAACATCGGTATTCGTTTGCCAAATCTGAAAATTATCAATAGAAATATCACGTCGTCATAGGGGAGGAATATTCTGAATAGCAAGCAATCCTACATTTGTTCCATGTACCTTCGTGCGAACCTTCGTCCTCACTCACTTTTTATACCATTTTCTATGTCAAATGAAGATCATATTTTCGACACAGATTCCAGCTGCACATGCGTTGGTGGTTTAGGTAACTGGGGTGAACAACAGTAAAACTGTGAGAATGTAACAATTGTTAACCTGATAGGTTCACGAGGTACACGCTTCCCAAACCGAATAGGTTCACCGCGAAATCGCTTGAATTGTTGGCGATTCTTACTTGAGTTCTCGTCCTGCGATGGACCTGCTGCAACCTACAAATGCCATTTTCTTAGGTTTGTCTGAATATTTAATTTGGAAAATAGTTTCAATTGGCTGAATTTTTCTACATGTGTTGTGTATAAATAAAATAGAAACTCACAAGTAAGCTCAAAATAGCCAAGACGACAATGGTAACAAGGGGCTTTCTGATCATTTTAACACCTGAAATGAAAAGCCTTTGACGAAAAAATTATTGTATTGTGCCTTTTATACTTGATTATTAAAAGAATAAAATATAAGTGAGAAGAGCAGAGACATGAAGTTAGGATACGAATCACGTGTTTTCAGTACTACTGCGAGTAGTGTGATAGATTGTCAAGTAGTGACTTGCAAACAGAATCCTCTCATTACTAGAACGGTGTAGAATTTCGATCGCCTCGGTAAACCCTAGATCGCAGAACATCACTCTAGGGTTACCATGTCCTGTTGATGCCATTAGTTTCAAAGATTTCAATACAGCATCATTATGTATATCACCGTCACCATCAAGGCCTAAGGATCACAGAAACATAACTAAATAACATTCTATGGAATGTAATAGAACTTGGAAGATGCTCTCTGCGAACAGACGGTGGAAATGACGGAATGGTTTTTATAGCACGTTTCCGTTGCTGCTCTGGTGTCACAATTATTAAATTTCCAATGGTCTTTTCGGTGCAATACCAGCAAAAAACTAGGGACGCGAAAGCAATTTACCGCTAAACGCCCTATTCGTTATGAAGTTGGAGTTCTGAAGACGGTAAAATGCTCTTGAAACCTTGTTTAGGAATGAAATTAACCAATGTTTGAATGACTACTACTGCGATGGCTGCTAACAAAAGTGACAGATGCTTATCTCAACGGCTAGTGTTGTAAATATACAATGGAAAGCTTTCTCCATAAATAAATTTCCCAATTTCACATAAATCGGTTTGAGAAGTTGAAAAAGTTTCGCAACATTGGTATCCAATTTTTGCATTCAGGATCGTCTTAAACCAGGCCGTATGCTTCTCGTGGATACCTATGAGCAGAAAATTGAGCAAGATGACGATTTGAAGAGGCGTATTGCACAGTCCAGACCACATAAGAAGTTTACGTCACATCGTGTCTTTTTAGACTTACTTCGCAAGGATGATGTCGTAAGTCTTTGGTTTTGCCTAATCGTCTGCAGTATGAGTAGCTAAAAAATCATGTATTTGAAGATGTGTGCAAGGGATGGCCATCGTTATTTCAGCTCTCACATGGTGCCGTGACCAATGAATTCCTCATCAAATGCCACCTAGAGGCAGTTGGCATCGACAGCAAGAAGAAAGACGTGCATTTAGATTCAGATCGACGTTTGTCTCTGTACGCTTATACCCACGACACGTTCAGCTTGTTGCTGGTGCCGATGATCAAAGAAAAGTGCGTTTCTACTAAAGTGCTAGTACTAGTAACGGGAACTAAAGAGCTCAGTTTCAGCTAGGTAGTTTGAAGGAAGCTATTAATATATAGCTTATTCTCCATGAAGAGGCACTAGGTGATGTAAAAATCAATCGTCAAATATGAGCCATCCAAATTTCCGTAGTCTGTAGGGTGGTGGATGACATGCGAAAATCAGCATCGAACGGAATATAATGATTTTCTCGTGTCTGATTTTGTAATTTTTGTCTAGTGAATATAATATACAGAAATGATAGAGTAGAACGCGAAAATCGGAGTATACGATGAGTGGAAAGCAAATGTCATTTGTGGATCAAATACATTAGATCTAGATGCTCACTCACATAACCATAAGCACAGAATTAACGCACACGATGTTTCTTTGCTGACAGTAAGTACCAGCTGCTAACGCATGTTATGCGTGTGGTTTAAGCCGGCCCATGAACTCGTCTCTCGAGAGCTAATGTTAATCCAATTAAAAGTCGACGTTTTACATTCATGTGATTTCATCACGACTTATTGTGTGGGTGTCACGTATCTATGTCTACTATAATTGTAAGAGTGGTTTATTACATATTAGGGTCAATCTGGACAAAGCGTTCGCAGTTAAATATCATGGCAGCTTTAGCCTGAGAGAGCTCACAGTCTATTTAGAGTCAGCAGATATCCAGCTAATCTGTAGGACTTGCACATTTTTGTGCTTTTTGTGAGACATTGATTCAAAGGATAGTATTTTTAGGAAAGAAGCGCTGGGCTCTATGGGGAACGATGCCGCCCTAGCGTGTCTGTCTGACTTCAGTCCGCTAATGTTCTCCTATTTTCAGCAGTTGTTTGCTCAGGTAGGTTAAATTATCATATAACTCAAGAATTTAAGTTATGTACTGTATTCTCATAGAATATGTCTTGAAAGAAGCCCATAAACGAAACGCGCAGCGAAGCGCTAAAGATAGGCTTGCGTTGGTTGGAGAAAAGGCTGTGGAGCACGACTTTGGTTCAAAATAAATGCGAGAGTGGAGACGACCTTAGACGAACGGACATAATGAAGCATTTTGCCTAGGATTATGACACTAATTGGCGGCGTAACACAACGCCGCTGCAGAGCTAGTTTTTCACAACATACCTACGGAAAACAACTAGACACTGAGTTCAGATGGTATATATCTGGGTCCATTGCGATCAGTGCTTATGAGGGTACATTCTTTTTGCGATGAATGACGAAACTAATAATCTCAACATGAGGTCCGCTCATAAAATACACGACCCATAAAATAGAAATCGGTCAGTCTTTAGAACCTTTATTGATACAGCTGAAAATTTTCGCAAACTTTTTGGATAGTGACGTTTTACTGCCTATTAGTTCTTCACGGCGGGGCATTATGCGAAATGCAACCGCAAGAGTGTTGAGATGTGAGCAGATATCTTCCTCATATCTCAGCATCTTTGTGGTTTTAGACAGCTTTTCACTCTTACTTGCTGCACATCAAAAGATGAAGGTGAATCCTCTGTCTTTCGTCTAGAAGAGTCCACCATCGGTGCTTTGATCAATATAGCGCTGTAAGACTTTAAAAAAAAAGTTTTCGGTATCAAAGCAAGCTTTGAGGAGAAAGTAAGGAAGAAAGATCTCGATAATCATGAATTTTGTTGAGGTCTCATCTCGGTCTTCCATCTTCACTCAGTTGCATCTTCAACCTACTGAATCTGGATTTTGTATATCTATACAATGTATTTCAGTCGCATAAATTGTTCTCTAATGCGGACACTGAGATTGCATTTGAGAAAAAAAAACAAATTTGTAAAAATAATAAATTGCTAGGCATGAAAAATGTTTTTCGATGGTGAAACTTCGTGTAGAACTGGTAAGTTTCATAAATTTGTGGTTGAGTATAGAAAGTGAACGTGATGTAGTAGGACATTATGTTGTTGAACTGAGGATATTTAACACCTAGGGTAGCGAATTAGTTATGATAACTGATTAATCCCACAAATCGCATTAGGTAGTGGATTATGTGCATTAAACGATATGCATTTCATGATAGCATTATCCTAGTACTGATTGTAGGTGACGAATCCACCCATCGATCCATTTCGCGAGCAGATTGTGATGAGCTTGCGCTGTCCTGTTGGTCCAGAATCAAACTTGCTAGACCCGAACGCGGAGCTGACTAGTCGCCTTATCCTTGAACAACCTGTACTTTCACTGGTCGACATGGAGGTTGGTGTCCATTAAGCAACGGTTTTTGTGTGATTGTAAATTATGCGTGTATTTTTTGCTGTGTTCGTTTTTTACGAAAAACCAATACAACACGACAAGCATTTATGGGTAATGATGTCGTTAAAGACGACAAGCTCATTCTTGAATGAGGCAAATAAGGTTTTTCTCTTTATATAGGACTGTAGCAAGATACTTTAATAACCAGTACTCGTTTTGGAGTCGTTTTCGACCCTTTGGTAGGAGGATGAAGGACGCAATTATTTTTAATCCTAACTCGTTTATGACTCTGAAATTTTAGTTCTTTAGGTGATCAAGCGCACAATGTACAAAGGATGGCATAGCAAAACTATTAACATTACTTTCCCAGTGAGATATGGTGTAAGAGGTCAGTCAGAAAGTGTTTTCATTTCTTTGTTACCCTTGGTAGGTGGAGAGAGGGAGAGAATAGGGAGTAATTTGTACTGCTTGGCTTTCACTGAGTTAAATTGTATTGTTTCTTAGAATTTTAGAATTGTGTATATGCCATCAGTCATCATTATGCGTCTTTCATCTTAGGTTTGGTACCCGGTCTGGATCGAATTTGCTGTGAGGCATGTGAAGCAGCTCTAGATGGATATCAAATTATTGTGCTCTCAGACAGAACAGCTAACAAGGATAACGTGCCGATTTCATCACTACTGGCCGTCGGAGCTGTTCACCAGTGTCTCATTCGACATCGACTACGAATGAAGGTTAGATGGTAATAAAGGAAACATGAGAATTTTCTTGCTTTTTTTGTAAGGTCTAGTAATAGAAATAAAAGCAATGAATGCAACGATAAGGTTTCTATGACTGGATGGGTGGTAGGAAGCTGTATTGAAGTGCATTAGAAGTTATGCGGAAAAAGTAGTAGCTTTAGCTGTCCCGATTTTGTTTGCGATTAAACCATACACTTACCAAAAACTAGAAGGCTCCGTCAAAAATTTGGATAATTTCTTTAATAACTCATGAAGTTCTTTACACTCCTGGTCAGGGGACAGTGGATTAGAAAATCTAGGTAGTTAGATGAGTGAGTGTGCATATAGCATTGTGTAGAGGTACCCTATAACGCGCACATCGGTGGTTAGCTTGCCCTCATGCTCAGCAACCCTTCTTGGAGTTGATGAATTGGTAAAAAAAATACTAGTCTGGAAGGATATCTTTTTTTTTGATATATCGGTAGGCCATCGCAAGTCGTTATATTGGCCAGATGAGCATTCAGTAACCTCTGCAATGTTTGACGAAGTCGAATTTATGGTGCATTCTTCGGGATTGATAAACACCAATACTTTATCCTTGTTACCCAAGTTATGTGACTGAGTCCATGAAATACCATAACAGTAGCGATGATGAATTAGCGTGTTGGCTCTGTTTCAGCTTGACCTTTCTGAAACTCTCATGCTATTAGCTTCATAACCTAAGATATAATTCTACTGGAGAACACTGCAAGGAAAATGAAATGAAAATTAGATATTTTACACATTGTTGGCAATAGGAAGAAGTGATGATTTTGAACTGTGTTTCTCGGTTGTAATTTATTAGCTAGTAGGTCGAAATAGTTGCTAAAGTGTTTGAACATCATTCAAACAGCACGTAGTTAAACGTTTTCAAAAAAGGGACCAAGTACAACCATCAAGAAATCCACACATATTTTAAGTTAATGAGTAGTTTACAGTTAATATTTTCTATAAAGTATCCAGCATTTAATCATGGAGTAGGTAACCAGAAAATCGTAAAGAAAAAAAAGAGAAAGAAAACGTGTAGGCCGTTCATACGAGATTGATTAATGCAAAACACCCAGCCTTATGTTTTGCTTTGTATAAACAGTTTTCTTCATTTTACTAATCACAAACATCAGCAGTCTTTGTGAAGAAAAGGCAATTTAATGTTCTCATCTGGTCACAAATCAATGAAGTATGTGGAGAACGTCGTTAGGCTACAAAAGTCGATAGAATGTTTACTCTGATATTTCCTTTTTTCACGTTTGCCTAAAAGAGAGACGTTCATTAAACTCATAATTTAGACGTTGTATCGAGAATATCGCTAATGATAAAGTCTGGAGAAATTTTATGAGAATCAGCAATGGATAAGAAAAAGAACGTTATAATTATGAGATTAGAAAAGCTCATAGAGTGAAGCAAAATCTCTTAAAGGTGGCCATCATAGTAGAAAGTGGAGAGGCCAAAGTCGTACACGATTTCTGCGTTCTACTTGGTTTCGGTGCTGACGCCATCTGTCCTTACATGGTGTTCGAGACAATGTATCGTCTGAGAAATCTCGGCCTCCTTGACAAAGAGCTCAATGACGACATGGTACACTTTTTCGCCAAGCCCTCTTTTGTCGACATGGTGTACAAGAAGCCAAGTTCATTGCAGGTATTTCAAGGTTATCGTCAAGGTGTCGAACGAGGTATCTTCAAAGTGATGGCGAAAATGGGTATCAGCACACTACATTCGTACAAGGTATATGCATGCTTCAGATCCATACCATGTAGTAATGAATACAGACTATGAAACATAAAATGGTTGTCACTACTCTATTACAGCACGCACAAATTTTCGAAATTGTTGGCCTGGCTCACGAGGTGGTAGATATGTGCTTCAAGAATACCGTATCGCGCCTTGGTGGTGCCACATTCGAGATTCTGGCTTCTGAAGCCCTGAAGCGTCACCGATCCGCGTTCCCTGTCGCTCCCAACGCAATGGAGCATGTGTTCGGTGAGTTAAGATTACGGCTGCAGTGGCATTTATTCTTTTTTAGCGAATGACAATTTGATCGAAATCTCACTCGTATTCCTGTTTATCAAAGAATTTTGCGAACAAACTCTCAATTCATTCTTATCGCGATCCAGGCGCACAGCCCATATGGTTCTTTTGTTTTTTAGGCACTCTGTTATGTAAGTGTTACCATAGATAGTTTGCTGATCTTTACCAGAACATTGCACCTAACTAAACTATCGCACCTGATCGAAATGCTAAACTCCTCAATTTGAGCACCCCTGTTGGTGAATGAGCCTGGTAGTTTAATTTCGCTTAAATTTCCTCGGAGGACGCGTGTTGCACAGCGGTCGGTGGAGTCGTGCAATACACATGGGATCGATCCTTGCGCCCAGCCCCACCAAGCCTTCCATCCTTCTGTGGTCGACGAATTAGTACCAGACTTGTCTGGGAGGATTGCAACACTGATTCAATACTAGGGCTACATCTCGAGTCAGTGTGATGGCCAGACTTGCATTCAGTCGCCTCCAATGATGCTTAGTGAAGTCGAATGCATGGCGCATTCCTCAGGGATTGATCAATGCCGAGAGCTTTATCGCTATCGTTTTATGTCCACGGTTTCGTTTTTTGCTCATTGGTTTTAGCAAAGAAGAAGGGTAAGATCTTAATATTGATCGGTATAGATACAAATGTGCAATATAAAAACATAAATGCGGAGTGTATACCAAGCTGACACACGGATAAAACCTACTCGTAATGCACTTCTTTTATGTGAGTATGAACAGTGTGGAATGAACGATCTTTGGTTTCGGTTAGCACTTCGCCAATTTTCAGTCTGTTCTATGCAGTAAAAATTCTTCACATCTTGACTGTTGCTTTGACTATTTCTAGTTGGCGAGAAGCTGGGCGAATGTGGCGGAATCTATGGTAAGGTAGTCGTTGGGTTGGTTGTGTTGTCATACGTTGAAATCAGCATGTTGTCATCACGTAATACCCTGATTTCGTTTCCGCCTGGACATTGCCTTGTGATTTGTATCTTTTACATTCTCACTAGCTGCTAACTGTGAATCGGAATATGTCACTGCAGTTACGATGTAGTACAAACATATTTTGTGTGCTGTTTCAGTAATGAGGCAGTCGTAGTTATTTCATTTTAAATTCACGTTCTCGAGACCCGATGCGAACAGTCAACACTGTGGTAACTCTCGAGAATTGTAGAGAAATATTTGGTCAAAAATAGCCTTTATCAAATGTAATGCTGTAGCTTTATAGTTGCTTTTGGTGGTGATTCTTTGGTGATTCAGCATTCAACTGCTAGCAGTAGTTTGTACGACGCCGAAATTATTGTTAGAGTTATTTTCACTGTTTTACTAAGGATTTCATGGAGGTCATGTTGAGGTGATTCACGAGTGCTAGTTGCATCGGGAACCTACCACTGGAGAGCTGGTGGCGAGAAGCATATCAATGAGCCAGAAGCAATCGCCAAATTGCAGGTGTCGTCTGTTTTTCTTGAGCTTGCGAAACAATGTATCATATTGTAAGAACTGCAAGAGCATAGTGTACAATGCCTAAAAAGTTATGTCATCGATGTCGTAGGAGTGATGTAGATGCGTTTTGCATCCAAAGAAACTGTGCTATGAGGCCACCTACATCGAAGTTTAACGTTAATAAGCCACAGATATATGTAGGGTGCAACATATAAACGCTTGCTCTTAGAGTTGCAATTAAATGGGACACGATTTTTTTGCACACTGGTATTTCGTTAATGTTTCGAACTCTCTTGAACACTATGTAAAAAATGTTGACGTTCAACGAAGTTTAACAATTTGTCGCATGTATTGTTAATATCATATTATGACTGTGATTCGAAACCAACTTCCTAAGCCCTAGGAATCTTTTTTTTTCAGGCTGCTACTCGTTTGAACAATTCGAAAACGTTCCACGAGTATTCTCAAGCGTCGAATCTAGCCCAAAGATGGTGCACTCTAAGGGGTCAGCTCGAAATTAAGACCAGTTCGAAGCTCGAGATACCAATAGAGGAGGTCGAGCCTGCTAGCGAAATTGTGAAACGATTCGTCACTGGTACATATCAAACAGTTGTTCGAATTTTTACCTGTTATTGGTCTATTGGATTTTCCTAGGAGCAATGTCATTCGGTTCGATATCTTGGGAAGCGCATACGACGTTAGCAATTGCAATGAATCGCATCGGGGGCAAATCTAATACTGGTGAAGGTGGTGAGAAACCAGAACGATACGCTAATGACCAGAATGTGAATGACAATTTAAGATCGGCCATCAAACAGGTTAGATATGATGCAGCTTTGTCAGTTGGTGTCATTAATATTAGTATTTAAATTAGGTTGCTTCTGCTCGATTCGGTGTCACTTCCGCTTATTTGGCTAATGCAGATGAGCTTCAAATCAAAATGGCGCAAGGTACAGAGGATTTTTTTATTTCAGAGGATTTATTTGATGTCAATGTGTTTAAACACTTAGGTTCTGATTGATGGGGGGTCACTACTGAAAGCAAAACATTTGCTTAACAGTGGACAGAATGAGTTTTTGTTTGAATTTCTGATTTCTGCTATTTAAAAGTGATTTTTGGTGATCTTCCGCCTATTATTGAGCTATTCCGTTCCTTCAGTGATTGCATTTTAAGGTGCCAAACCTGGTGAGGGTGGTGAACTTCCTGGACACAAGGTGACGAAAGACATTGCCGATACTCGGAAGTCGACTCCGGGTGTAGGATTGATTTCACCTCCTCCACACCATGATATCTATTCCATCGAGGATCTTGCTCAACTAATATATGATCTCAAATGTGCAAATCCACAAGCCCGGGTCAGCGTAAAACTTGTATCTGAGGCTGGCGTTGGAATCATAGCCTCAGGTGTCGTGAAAGGAAACGCTGACCATGTCACCATCTCAGGTCATGACGGTGGTACTGGAGCATCGAGGTGTGAGCTCCCATATATTAGACATTTGAACTGAAAATTCTTTTGTTACTTTGCGTGACTTTGCCTTTTTTTTCTTATAAATTCGAAACACATTCATGACAGTGCGCTGATGAGGGCACAAACAATACAAAGCATCGATCTCTGTGTATTTCCTTATCGGTGATTTTTCTGGCGCGAAGAGCTTTTGCAGTAGTTTTTATAATCACTGCTTAGCCTCCACACCACAGATGTTATGCCAAGCTCGGTATGAGGAACACTATGTTCTACGCTTAATAATGTGCAAAAACTATTTTTCTTAATATTAGTTTGTTCGTCCTGCAGGTAGATTGTTGCTGGTGAGAACGATGTTGATGTTTGATACTGTAGTGTGGCACATAGACATACCTTCTCGACAGGCCGGAAACCAATGGGGAAATTTTTAATGGATATAAACATTATTGCTCTGGACGGATACTCACCGTCATCAAAATTACCATGGAGAGGCTAGGCGTTCAAAATAAGCTTGTTAACCAATGTTTCCAAATTATGTGATCTTTTTGTTTTAAACTTTTTTTTCATGAACCTTGGTTTTCCAAGCTATTTTTTATTTTACTTTGTTTTACTTTACCTCACATCATCCGTTATCACATCTACTTTGCGGATGCCACCACTTCTTGCATTCGATTCGTTTTCATGGCATTTATCATCCACAATGGCCTTGGAACATTTCGCTTATTGTTTCGGCTGCTGCTGGAGGGTTTCATAGTCTTTTGATGAAGGTCTTAGAAAGCTGGTTGAGTGCGTTGTCCTTGCAATCTTGGAAACAGCTGGGCTAAGGCTTTCCCACGTAGAGTGGACTAGAGAGTTGGAAGGTGGTCGAACTAGCGGTATAGAGTCTCCATAAGTTTACCAAGTACGTTAGAAATGAAAATGAAATTGCGTTATTAAAATATGGAGTGAAAAGATATGGAAACGGTTTTGAAATACCCAAATATGTTCTTGAATTCTTGAGCTTACACGACGTTGTTAATGGTATTTATTTTGAATAGAGTTTCCACGTCTTCATCTTCATCAGAGAAAGAAGATGGGTCAGACGCTTCATCAGATGAAGAGGAAAGCGTCGAAACCTTAACCGAAATAAATATCTTTATCAACCTCATGTAAGCTCAAAAATTCAAAAACATGTTGATTTTGGTGGTACACCTTGTAATAGTACCAAGGATCGACTTTCTATTAACCTCGGCATTGGATTATGAATTTGTCGTTTTCTCTCTCAGCAATCGCGAAGTTGTTAAGCAGCATACGTTTACTTGCATGCAATAACAAACGTACAACACATTAATGTACCCTTCCAGGCTCTGAAGAAGGCGATTCTTCCGAAACGTCAGCTACGATTGTGTTGTATGTTTGTTATTGTATGAAAATAAACGTATGCTACTTAACAACATCGCGATTGCTGAAAAAGAAAACGACGGACATGTTGATTATTTTACAGTTTGAAAATACCCAAATACACCCACAATTTACTGAGAATTTTCGTAGACCGATAACTCTGTGAATGGGTAGCGGAGGAGTTCCTTTTACACCACACTGAAGAGGCAGAAACCTTCAGAGACACCAATGGTAATGCAGAGAATACATAAAGCATGAAGAAACAGTGAAAAAATGCATTCATAGGCCAAATTTTACAGCCAAAAACCGGTAAAACATGGTTTTCGGCTTAAGCAAAGTGAATTTCATCTATTGGTCTCAATTCATTTTGAAATCAACTAACAATCGAGGCACCGCTGCCATGGTGCAGACAGCGAAAATCTGGTATAAAACGGTAATTTATCACAGTGTGTGATGTCGATTCAGAGTAAACTCAATAGCTGACGTTTCGGCGGTTTCGCCTTTTTCGGAAACATCAGCTATTGTATCCTAATAAATTCTATAATACCAATCTCATGTCTGCTTATTGAAGAAGGTCATTCAATACTATGCTGTTTTCTCTAGTGTAATGATGTTGTAAGCAAAGAGATCTTGGGACTGAGTTTGTTAAGCTGTTAATAAATGTTTTGTAGCTGGACTGGCATAAAACATGCTGGACTGCCATGGGAACTCGGTGTAGCGGAAACTCATCAGGTGTTGACAATGAACAATTTGAGAAGTCGTGTTGTTCTTCAAGCTGATGGACAAATACGAACAGGTGAGAGGCAGCTATAATTATATTATATTGAACTAGTCATGATCTTATCAAAAATCGCTGGTTGGTATTATAATTAGGTTGAGAAAAATCCGATACCATATGTCAGGTCGTGACGTTATGATTGCTGCATTGCTGGGAGCCGATGAATTTGGAATGTCGACAGCGCCACTGATTGTGCTTGGTTGTACGATGATGAGAAAGTGTCACCTTAATACCTGTCCCGTTGGAATCGCAACTCAGGTTGATTTTATGCGTGACTGTTTAAGATGCTTCTGTAACTTTAATCATTTCCTTTATCACCGCAGAGATACCAGTGCTTAATTTTTGTACCGTTTCATACAATTATTCCATTCACAGGATCCCGAACTACGCGCCAAATTCGAGGGCAAGCCAGAACATGTAGTGAATTTTATGTTCATGGTTGCCGAGGAAGTGCGATACTTCCTTGCAAGACTGGGTCTTCGATCACTGGATGAAGCTATTGGGCGAACCGATCTTCTATATGCAAATCCTAATCCAGTAAACAAAAAAGTAGCAATTTATTTTATCTTTATTTCAAATCGTCTTACGGCGTGCAACAACTCCTTATCTTTTTTTCAGGCAACTCTGCTGGAGTTTGGTTCGATTCTAAAAAATGTTCATCACATGTATCCAGATATATCGACTAAAGGTGGATCTATAAAACAGGTAATTTTATTCCGAAATTTTCCAACTGCTTTGAAATACAATAGTTATTTGAGACAATCGAACTCGGAGAGCTTGAGCAGAAAATTTTGGAAGAACTTCCACGTATATTTGACGGTTCTGGGAGCCACTTGAGTATTCCGAGAAAAGTAATCACAAATCTTGATCGAGCATTTGGTACCAGGATTAGTTATGAGGTTATCGATTGTATTATCTTTTCTTGTGTTTTTGTTTTAATTGCAGTTATTAACTTGTTTAAGATTTCGAAACGCTACGGTGAAGATGGTCTGACGGGTAATCGCTCGCTTAAAATTTCACTTGAAGGCTCAGCTGGCCAGTCATTTTGTGCATTCCTGGCAAAAGGTGTTGCCGTAGAGTTAGAAGGAGATGCAAACGACTACGTAGGAAAGGTGGGACGTTTCATTCGAAGTAAAAATTGTTGCTGTCTCGTACTTTGTGGTTTAGTGCCTTTCTGGCGGTACAATAATCGTCTATCCGCCTAAGAAAGCCAAGTATAAATCCGAAGAAAACTCTATCATTGGAAACGTGGCTCTCTACGGTGCCACATCGGGTGTGCAAAGTTTACTTCGTACTTACATGCTTAGGCTGTTACACTGAATCTAAAGGCAGTTACTACTACTTTTTACCACTCGAATAAAATACAGGTGACTGCTGGTTCCGTGGTGTTGCTGGAGAGCGCTTTGCCGTTAGAAACTCCGGCTCTATCGCTGTAGTTGAAGCAGTTGGTGATCATGCTTGTGAATACATGACAGGGGGACGGGTGATCGTCTTGGGTCCCATCGGGAGAAACTTTGCTGCAGCTATGAGCGGCGGAATCGCCTTCCTATTCAATCAGTTCGTTTTATCGTTGTTTAGTTGTGTTCATGTAGTTTGTTTGCTTGTCATTTCCTCATTTGTTGTCGCAGTAATGCAATGGTAATAGTGGCAGAATGTTTAGCTGACCGTGTTTTTCTTCTTATGAGGAATTTTCCTCTTTTAAGACTTATTCCTTGCAGAGGCGATCCATTTGTTCAGCGAATAAATGTGGCAACAGTGGACTTGGACGAGCCTACTAATGACGATCTGCTCTTCATTCGTGACAAAATCGGGCGGTTTATCGAATTAACTGGCTCGAAACTCGGACAACGAATCCTCGATAATTGGCAGACGGAAAGTTCGAAAATCATAAAGGTAATGTTGTTATGATGAATTTTCTTTGGTGAAAATTTGTTTCATTCAAAGGTATTCCCTCGTGATTACAAACTTGCATTGAAAGAGCAAGAGGAGAAGAAACGACTGGAAGAGAAAGAAGCTGCTGAAAATTTGGTAGTCGTTTTCCATTCTATTAGATGCTGAATATTCTACTGTCGCATCATTTTTTGCTCTTAGGTAAACGAAAAGGCGAAAGCAGATCGTGCTTGCCAGCGCAAACTTTCAATGGATATGCAAATCGCACCCACGTTTATTCACAAGAAAAAAAATCTTTCGAAGAAAATTCTTTCTGTGAGTAGGAAAATGTGTCTTTTTTTCCAACAGTTTTCCATATCGGTTTCAGCATATGTGTTCCACATTTTAGTGTGAAGATCGAGGCAATTTACGTCTCAATGTGCCTAAGGTGCCCAATGATTTTGTATTTTCTTAGATACAGTAGCCGTGCTTGTGCGATTGTTTGCACTGTGTACTATTTTTTTCTATGTGTTTGGTAATATGTGCCACTAACGACGAAGTAGAGCGGAGCTGCAATTACCACTTATCGGTTATTGACGATAGGTCGTGTTTGAATACAATACGAATCGCTTGTGTGGTCACTGGCACTGAGTCTTGCTGTTGTTAGTGAAGTATAACATTAGCTAATCCGTGCTTGTAGAAACCCACTTAATTTTCTTTATCATTAACCTGGCGATGGATTCTCGTGTTCTTGATGAAGACCAAATTGTGATATTTTTAGGTAGTCCAGCGCAAGCGTCGATCCTCCAAGAATCCTCGTCCACAGGATTATGCTGGGTTCGAAGATGTTGATCAAGATGCTAGTGAAGATAATGAGGATGAGAAGTCGGAAAATGATGAGGAACTTCTGTCAGACGAAGAGGTTTCACAGAAATTTGAATCACAAGTTGCTTGTATGCATTAGCTCACTTGTTAAGCTTTTATTTACTCTTAAGATTTTCCACACGAACGGCTATGAGATTGCCAAGGGTGATAATTTGGATATTGAAAATATACCGGTGCCTCCACATCTGAGAAAAATTGATGAGCCTCTCGATAAACTTCGGTGAGAAATCGCTTTATTCTTTCAGCAAACGGTGCCTTATTTTTGTTGGTGTTTCAATGTTTTATGTGGTAGTCAGTCTATTCATGTGTCATCTAGTGGAAATATAAGTGGTGAAAACCTCAATCATTTGAAACCATTTATTTACGCTTTGGAAATTTAATGTAGGTTTAGGTTAAACTATGATTTTCTGAAAAGTAAACTCCGTTTTTGTTTTTAAGATTTAGAGCTCGATTTTCACACGAATAACAGTCATTTTCATTCTGGTCGCTTATTTGTTTACCAGAGTTGTTTGGCCACTTTTTTGTATTTATTTTGTACTTTTCTCGTCATAGAATGCTACAGTAGGCGTTAGCCGAGAAAAGCTGTTCGGTTCATTTCGAAATTTTCAGGTTAATAGATTTCTTAAGTGTTTTTTCTTGTAGTGGCGAGATTGTTGCTGGGACAGTCCGTCGCGAACATCCAAACTGCGCGCCGATCAGTGTTACCATGTTTTTGGTAGCACTCCATATTCAGAACTCCGCGTTGCTCATGCTCACTGTAGTCAAATGCATGGCGCATTCCTCAGCGATTGAGCAACGCCAAGAGCTTTTTCCTTTTTTATGATGTGGAACCGACTAAGGAGCGCTAAAGGCAGCGTAGCTGGACATTGAACGAAAATTTTTTTTTCATTGGAGAAGTGAAAACGTTTCACAAGCAAAGGATGATACATGGAATAAGAAACTATAGAAACTGCAAACAAAGTGTGTTGAAAACTGGATTGTTGGACGAAAGCTATAGTAAAAATGAGATGCGTTTGATTCACATCAAGTGACTATAAAAACTAAAATTCGTTTAAATGCTGTTACTGAATAGAACTATATGCCGGTTCCTAAGTGCTAGATTTTAAATACACGTATCTAGACTGATAGTAAACTTTACCAATCGAAGTGAAGCCACTAGACCCTGTACACTTTTCACTTAATATGAACACGACAAATTATTCGTTCAAAGTTAGGGTATAGGCTTTTGTAGTCTCCAAATTCTCTTCTTTTTTTTCTTTGCGATTGGCTCGTTGAAGAGTTTTTCGTTTACAAGTACCGGTAGGGATACTTGAAAGAATGGTGCTTTGTTGCCGTAAGGTCAGGTGTAAGAGGAGATGCTTTATTACCTAAATTCCTTAAACGTTCACATTGTTGGCTTACAACATGTGGGCGAACGTTAGCGTGTAGTAGAATTACTCTCTTTGGATTGATAGATACGAACTATAGATATTGCACTTCTTGGGACATCTCCTCGATTACTTGACATTGGTTTTCTTCTGTAGTACGAAATAGTGACGACCTTAACTTTTGATGACGTATTGAACTTAGGAATTGTTTCAGTTCTTCGTGTTTGTATCATCTTGCGGAAAACATCATCAATCTCCGTACGCAATGCAATTTTACTCTTGTGTCACAGTGAGACCACAAAGCGGTTGGTCTTTGTGGATGAAAAGTAGCGTTGAACACCCTTCGTAACTAGAATCCTTAGTTTTCCTACATTCCACTGCACACTTTATTCCATTTTGGCACCCACATTAAGAGTTTTTTCTTAACATGATAGATTTTTCTAGAAGTGCTCAAGTTGGAAGAGGCAAAGTCTTTGTAGTCTTCTAGAGTGCCATGCTAGTTACAGTGAGAAGTTTAAAGCAGAGGAAAACGGTTTTTAACTGGATGGAATCACGCGGTTGTCGTCGGTGTTAAGTACTGCCTATTTTAGAGGCTTCATGAAATACGGTCGTCAAAAGAAAATTTATCGTCCTGCTGAAGAACGAATTCAAGACTGGGAAGAAGTGTACGATTTTGAGTCCGTTCGCAGCAACATTCGAGAGCAAGCTGCAAGGTACGCTTGAACTTTTTTTCACTTTAGCTTTATGCGGTGGTTGCATTGCTTACAGGTGTATGGATTGTGGAGTGCCGTTTTGTCAAGGCCACACTGGTTGCCCATTGGGAAATATTATTCCTAAATGGAATGATTATGTATTCAAAAAGAATTGGCGACAAGCTCTTGAGCAGCTGCTACAAACTAACAACTTTCCAGAGTTTACTGGTCGAGTCTGTCCAGCCCCATGTGAAGTGAGCTGTTGTACTGTTATCTTCCTTAATTTTCCATTTGTGCATGAGTGGTCGTCTTTGCCAAGATCTCATTCTCATTGGACATTGTGATTGTTAACGTGTAGTAAAGTTCTCAACCTTCGAGCACGTTTCTATCACTTGTGAATGTAATTCCTCCCCACGATTTACCACCTCGTCGTGGCTGCGAGGTGTTTCTAGGTGTCGGACTGCGATGTACAGCAGGGGGATTCATTCTCCCTGCAGAGTATCCCAAGCTAAGAAGGAATCCGTCGTTTCCATGAGGAAACCTAGCTAAGAGTAAACCAATACCAGGATCCACCACTGTACTGGTATCAAACTAGTCGCATGGTGGGAAACCTCCCTCAGATCCATGAGGACGGCCACTACCTGTAGTGGTGACGACTTGGGCTAGACTTTGGCCAGGCTGACCTCGGAACTCCAGGGAGTCAAAATGGCTAAATCAGTAAAACTCTAAAACTCCGAAAATTGGAGGTTATGCTGGGGCCCACGCAACCAGTGAGGGCGGGTCGTCCAAGTGTCCAAATGTGTGAACGTATTTTACTTGCCTGAATGCATATATCGCCTGTCTTCACGAACAGTTGTGCTGACTCTAGAACAAAGCACGTTTGACTGATTTTTGACAAAACTTATTTTTGGAAAATTGGTAATTTTCGGAGTAAAAGCATTTAACCTTTCAACTTAGGAGATTTTGATGAGGGAATGAACAGTTGGTGTTGGTTGCAAGTGGGAAGATGTTCGGCGATTATGTCACTAAGCCATTGGATGACTTATGAATACTTACTTACTTGAATACTTGAATGGCCGTCCTCACTGGTTGTGCGGGCTTAAAAGTAATCGCCATTTTTCGGAGATTTGCTGGTTAAGCTATTGTGGTTCCCTGGAATCCTAAGGTCAACCTGGCCAAAGTCTGCCGTGGGTCTTCACCACCGCAAGCAGCTGTTGTGGATCAAAGGGAGATTTGCCACCGCGCGGCTAGTTTGGTACCAGGACGGTGGTGGATCCTGGTATTGGTTTACTCTTAGCTAAGCTTCCTGGTAGAAACGCCGGACTCCTTCTGGGAGACCCTGCCAGTGGATGAATACTCTGCTGTATGTCGCAGCCCGACACCCAGGATTACCTCCCAACCACGATGAGGCAGTAAACTGTTGGGAGGGATTTGTGAGCATTGGTTAAAAATATTTTAATCCGTTGAGTAATGGACACCGGTACACGTACGGTTTGGCTTTGAAAAAGTAACATTGTCGATTTATCTCAGAAAACTCCAAAATATTTGTAGTACCATACTTACACAGTTGCTATTATTGTTAGATTTCCAGCTTAGAGTAGTGTATAATAAAATATCAACTTTTGCACTTTGTGAAGTGGATAATCTTTGGGGAAGTTTAGGGTGCTTGTTGTCTGGCCATCAGTTCTCCTGCTGTTACTATCAAATCAATCGAATGTGCCATCATCGACTACGCCTTTATGCAAGGTTGGATAACAGCTCATCCTCCGGCCGAGAACACTGGGAAACGCATTGCAATTATTGGATCTGGACCTGCTGGTAACCGAAAATATCATTTCCGTAGAGACTTGGCATTTGTCTATATTGTCCCATTCAATCTTTGGGTATTTCGAGAAGAGTCGGAAAAGTCTGCATGACAGTCGATGTCCACCAAGAACTTTACACTTTTGTTTAAGGGACTATATTTCCGTTCTTAGTGAAGAAATGCTCAATGATTGCTTTCCTCGATGTTCTATGGGCTAAGTGTAATAACTTGGTTAATTGCCCTCTTCCGGTGTTCGATTACAAAACTTCGTTTTCTCAAATATTTCTTGGAAGAAAAGGTATAGTTCTCAAACCGATCCAATATCGAAGAGTATTGGTGTAGTATAATCTCGCTTTTCCTAAGACAAAGATCAGCCATGGTATCCGCAGTATTTGTTATCTATGGAGTTTTGGATCGCTCTGGCTCTTTTCATACTCTTTCTGATCGATGTGTCAACAATGATATTTTTCAAGGAATGGCTGCGGCTGCTCAGCTAGTTAAAGTCGGCCATACGGTAGTGGTGTATGAAAGAAAAAATCGAGTGGGTGGCTTATTGAGGTAGGTAATATAGAACGGGGCTCAGATATAGGATAGGGTTCATTGTTTTGTGCTTTTTAAGGTATGGTATACCAACAATGAAGCTTGATAAGTATCTTGTTGATCGACGAGTAAAACTTCTCGAAGAGGAAGGCGTTCGTTTCCTCACAAATACTGAGATCGGGAAACATGTTCCGGCGGATTTTCTTCTCAAGGTTTGTAATCATACGGCGGTACTAATTACTAGACTGTATAGAATGTTTTTTTTTTTCGTGAACAACATTTTACAGGATAACGACGCTATCATTGTATGTACTGGATCGACCACACCGCGTGATCTTCCGGTAAATTCCTGAGGAGCAGCTCCTATTTATAATTTTTGTTACGTCACTTTATTCCAGTGTCTTTTTGCATCTACAGGTGAGTGGACGTGATGCCAAAGGGATTTGCTTTGCCATGGAGTTTTTGGAAAAGACTCAGCGTCGTCGGTTTGGCGACAATGTTCCATGGGAGGGTCTGGATGCGGCTGGAAAGCGTGTCGTCATCCTGGGGGGCGGCGACACGGCCACGGATTGTATAGGCACCAGCTTACGTCTAGTGAGCCCTTACAGTCCAAATTATCTATTTGTTTCGTTCCTTCCTAATTTTCAATTTACATTCGCAGATATCTCTATTCGTTTCCGAGCTAATTACTTCTGTATAAGAGACTTTATGCGATCAATTTTCTACATTGTTGGCGAGATTGAGTTTATATAGTGTAGTAACTGAATAAACAGGGTGCAAAATCGGTCACAGCATTCGAGATTCTCCCGAGACCACCAGATTGTCGCAAACCAGAAAATCCGTGGCCAGAGTGGCCGCTGATTTTCCGAGTGGACTATGGTCACAAAGAAATGCAAGTGAAAACTGGAAATGATCCAAGGATGTACTCGATATCAACTAAGGCAGGACTTTCTTGAAACAAGTCGGTCTAGATCCTTCTGCCACATTTTTTTTTTTTTGATTTAAGGCTTTTGTAACAACGGAGAATGCCGCTGGTGTCAAAACGCTCGTTGGACTCGATGTTGTTGAAGTGGATTGGGAGAAAGACGAAAAGGTTGCTCATGTGGCATTGTTTCTTCGTGTTCAGTTTTTCTCCATTTCTAATCGTAGAATGCGCTGAACAAGGTTATTCACTGTACAATTTATCCAGTTTAATGAATGTGCGTTGGTTAAGGGTGCTTGGAAATTAATTGAGAAGCCAGACACAATGAGGACGATTGAATGTGATCTTTGCATTCTTGCAATGGGCTTCGTTGGCCCCGAAAAGGTAACTAATATTAGCTTTAAAACTTGTCAATATTAATCAAATTTTCAGACTGTCATTGAACAACTCAGTCTTAAAACGGACTCGAGGTCGAACATTTTGACTCCCAAAGAAAAATACAACTCCGACGTAGCAAAGGTAAGGAGTTTTATTTTTTGTTCATGATAGATATCATTACTTGCTTAACCGTAATTTATATCCCAGGTATTTGCTGCTGGTGATTGTCGCCGCGGTCAGTCACTTATTGTGTGGGCAATTCATGAAGGAAGACAAGCTGCTCGACAGGTTCATTCTTGTAGAACTCAGTGGTTTTCATCAGTAATGTTTTCTGTATTCTAAATTTAGGTTGATGAATACCTTATGGGTAGGACTACATTGGCAGGTCCAGGTGGTATTGTAACGGCGAGAATGCCTTACATAGGACATCGATAGAGTTTTCATTTTGGACATGGTTGGATTTCCGGAAATGTTGATAAAAAGTATTCCATTGGCCATTATTTATTTGCCAGTACAAAATTAACATAGACTTATTTCCTTGAACAGATACTGTGGTTTCCATGTCGAGTGGGGCTTCTGTGCAATATTGCAATTCTACATTTGCTGGTCTTTAAACCTTGTATTATTACCAACTCTAACCACTTCTATTTGAATAGATAGCTTATTATGCTGTGTTTTGAAGTTGTTTTGATTACGATTTTTAGGTCAATTTGGAACAAGTTGTGCGATATTTCTTTAGATCTTCCCGTTTTATGTCTATTTAGTAAACTAGTCGACCATGCTGAGGTGATGCATAGAGCTATTAAAGTAGAAATTCGTGTATGAAATAAAATCCTTTTCTTTATAATAAAAATCTTGTGTAGTGTTTTGCAAACCATGTGAATCGACGTAATTAAGAGACAATATCAACTCATATCGATGACCAATCCTCTTAAGTGCAAGCTCTAACAGTTGTTACATTCATATCTTTACCACCTGTGATGATGGTCATGTTCGTGCTCGAACCCGGTTAGAGCTTGAAGCTGTGCTCTGTCATTCACATGTTATGTACCTACCAATCGTGGTTTTCATTGGAATCTCGGGTTAGAAGTGTTATGGCATTCAAAGGTGTTTACTAGCTGTCCTAGCTGTGCACTGTGTCAGATACTCTTACTAGTCGCATAGCAAGATTTGTACTCTTTTGTTTGTCAGCTTAGTAGGACGATAGCTGATAGAGGATGAGATTTATGTTTTATACTCCATCAAATCTAAAACGACGTCAGAGTCTTTAAATTATTACTTATCGCAGTAATACTGATGTAAATGACGGATCTAGAGGTTTAGCTGGAGATCATGACAGTGATGAATTTGTTGAGAAAAGGACAATAACGAAAATGTAGTAGCTATGCCGACACTCATGCAGTTACTCGCTAGCTCAAAAGAAGTGAGGTTCCAGACTTACCATCAACAAACCGATCAACTGTTTACAGTGCTAATCGCGAGAAATTCGAGTAAACAATCATCTTGGTGGCGCTGAACAACACTTAGAACATGAGTAAGGTGATTAGTTAATAGTGATATGCATGTAGTAACATATCTACTGATCAAGTTGAATAAAAGAAATAAGGATATAGCCAATCTCTAGGGAATATTCAGTTGTTTTCTTATATCTAAAAGCGGCGTATAGGAGGCGATTGTTGTACATAGTCCCACGGGAATGGTCTACTTTTTTGCACGCTGTTAACTGAATATGACTTAAAACTGCTAGTTGTTATAATGAAGATAATCATGATGATGATAGGGTGTGTTAGACAGCTTTACACATATGCTGAAAACTTGCATAATCATGAGATTATAAATCTCACTGAAGTAGTAACCATTGAATGCATGAGACCTTCAATAAAATCATCGGAACAGTGAAAGAGCGATAAAAAATATTGGAGTTATGATTGCATGAGGTGAGGTTTTCAGTGAAGAGATGAGTCGTGCATCCCTCCACTCATCCCAGGCCAGGCGATATTGATTAGGAGACGTTGGTTCCAGACGATTGCACCTAATCTGGCATAAGGTGTCCAGTCGAAGACGTTCACACAAGCAGCGTGTAACAAGGGACTAAAAATTAGGTTGCCGTAATATTGTCGGGCTTAGGAGACAAGGTTACATTTGTTGAAACTTTAATTGACCTACAATGTTATGAAAGCACACCAAAGTTTCATGGAGTGAAACACTCTGATGGTATGTGATAACAGAACAAAAGATTGAGAATAAGGCATATTGTAGCACGTACAACAGCTCTTATTTAAAGCAGTTGTTCACAGTGTTCGAACTGTATAACTTATTTATATATGACTGCGAAACCGATATTTCCTACATTCCATGGAGGAAGGATCAAGTGAAACTTCATGCCAATCATTTGCAATAGCTTCTTGCTTAAGATGGATAAGAGCTTGGAAAAACGTCACTTACATGGTAGCAATAAGCGTGATGAAGCGTGTAGAGTTCCGAGAGTGTTGAGCGAATCACTAGGCACTCACGTTCTTTATCAGTTTCAGAATAAAGCATTAACTTTTTCGACGTGTCCAATTTGATCCTTAATTATTAGTTAGTGATTGAAGACAAAGATTTATGAAGGAGAAAAAACATTGGAAGATACGAGTTATTGTTTCATTTAGGAGATCTTTTGAGTAACTCCTGTTTGGAAGCACATCAGCTCCACACATAGGCCCAACTTTTCTGAGAACCAATTTCGATTTCCGAATCTTCAAATCACCGAAAAATCCAAAGGCACTAATGATCAAACAATTCGGATATAACGTCTTTCCAGATAATCAACTCCAACAACTACTTAACGAGCACTTTTTTTCTTCTAATTCACGAACAAATAACTACCGAAGTCTGTTATCATTAAAGCTTGCTATATCACCATTTGGCGACCTCTGAATTGTTGGTCACGTTTGTTCCATTTTCTTTCGCCTCGTTTTCGAGAAATATTCACAAAGTAATGCAAGTGTGTGTGTGTGTGTGTGTGTGTGTGTGTGTGTGTGTGTGTGTGTGTGTGTGTGTGTGTGTGTGTGTGTGTGTGTGTGTGTGTGTGTGTGTGTGTGTGTGTGTGTGTGTGTGTGTGTGTGTGTGTGTGTGTGTGTGTGTGTGTGTGTGTGTGTGTGGCCGAAAAGTAGAACAGATGTTTATGCACGCTCACCGTAACAGTCGATGTCTGTCAAACTGTTGGTAGCCAGCTCGTGGTTTCATTCGTTCCTCACACTGTGCCATTATATTGTGCACATGTTCACTGGAGCAGTTCTTACTTTTGCTCAATGTGCATTGTGTCTGGAGATATCCAAGGGTAGATAGCAACTGCAAGCGTGATGGCGACTTTTCAGATGGCGATCCAATTAATGGCGTTGTCTTAAGAACGTGCAACCGTATACAGAACTAACGACTAATGTATATTGCAAGAATGCTTCCATCACAACAAGAAGAAACAGATTTTCTTCGTTCCTGGACAAAAAATTATGAAGGTCAGAAATGAAAATGAGGAAAGTCGCGTACTGCTCACCCCTTCGCTTGAAATGTGTGATTTTCTGTAATCGCATCGTGCTAATGCTATTCGGTAACCCGCTGTACCAGCAAAACTGACAGTATTCGCATCGCATTTACCGACACGATGTCCAAAGCACTCGTCTAACCACTTAAGAAGTTTTGTTAGACATACTTAACAACCTTTTTATCGAAATAAACCTACTCGCAATAGCAAGAATTTGAAAATTTTCTTACGGTATAATGAACACATTTGAAGACTAGATGCTGATTTGTGCACACTTCTCCCATCATTTCGAATAGCTCTGCAAAGCACGAGACACCTAACGTAGTGTTGCATACAGAATTCCTGAAATTTGTTTTGCTATTTTAACAGTGAAAATCGCTTTTGTGAGAATAAGCACCAAACACTAACACATAGCTCCTTTCATGCACTACAAATGGTGCATCTGTTGCGAAAATAGTAGCCGTTTTAACTTTGAACTAACACATATCTCTAGTCGTACTCAAGTTGCAATAAGAACCACTGCAACATAAGCAACGGGCACAGGTAGTGTAGTTGTTAAAGGTCCCATGCAATAAACACGTGGTCGTTGGTCGATCCTGCGCACCCGGTTGATCGAGCCTTCCATCCCTTAGAAAGTCAGCGAATTGGTATCACACTTGTTTGACTGCACACATCGGTAAGCCACTTCAAGTCGTTGTGCAGCTCAAACGTTCATTCATTCACCTCTGACGGCGCTTAATAAAGTCGAATAAGTGGAGCATCTCTAAGGCATTGATTAACGCCAAAAGCTTTATTCATATTCTTTATTATTCTTTAGCTTTATTCTATCGTTTTAGGTTTTTCGCATGATACAAGTTGTCCTACCCTAGCAATTCCAACAAGATGAAACTCTAATATTCTGGGGCGCATGGTAGATATTCTCATCACCTTTTTGCGTCATGGATCGTAATTCAGGCACAGAAGTAACCAAGCAATCGATATTCTATCTACCAGAACATGATGACGTTCCCCTATGCATCGCTGTTGTTTGCAACCGCTGCTCTTGCATTGGAAATGTCAAGAATCGAAATTTAGCTTTCAGTTTTCCTCCGGTGTTGATCAATGTCCGTGAAATTTGCTATGCATTTCATTGAGCATCGTTAGAGGTTACTGAACATATCTGCCCTTATAGTGTTTCGCCGTAGACTACCGATGTATCAACTCAGTTAGTCTCTCAGATGAATCGGATACCAATTGCCGACCCGGACGGATAGAAGGATTGATGAACTCGAGACTGTGGATTGAAACAATGGCCATGCGTGTATTGCAAGGTGTCCCTAAACACTACACTACATGCCCCTCTATCTTAAAGAAAAATAATCTGCAAATTCCAGTTCCAAAATAACTAATTTGTATGCAGTTTACTCAATTCTACTTCTGCGTTTGTGAACACCGCATCGCGAGGTCTTATGACAGAAGCTGAGATATGATTATGAGCGTGATAAGAGAGGCACTCACGGTGGTACGTAGGAGCGAACGATGAAAGCGTCAATGATGTGGTTCAAGTGGTTGAGTGTGGTGACCAAGGACAACAGGACACGCATCCAGCCAGCATTAGCGAACGCTGCTGGTTAACAGTACTGAAGGACTTCTGAAACGAGCCACATAGATCACTATGTTATAGAAGACAGAAAAAATGAGGCCTATGAAAATAATTCTTGCGCACTTTGGACGGAAATTATCGAAGTACGTGTAGACGATGTAATATGAAAATTAACAGATCAAGTAACAGTAATATCACTTTCGAAATCCTGGACAATGGCGCAGCTGTGACAAAACTAGTAAACCAAAAGTGGTCCTTCTTTGCACTGATTTGATTTCTCAAATAACAAATGAATGATTGGAACGCCACATAATCTGATTTGAAATTAGAGTAGAGGAACAGATCGGGAAACCAAGTATCCAGTTGTAGACACAGCAGTCTCATATTCTGATATATACTTCTTCGCTCAAACTTTTAAATAGTCTATAATTTCATGATCTTTTTACAGCACAGATTCAAGAGACCAATGTGAGGATACACTGGATTAGAGTTTCACCCCTCGCCCGCCTCCTCATTGTAATGGCAGGTTTACCTCTTTCTTTGTAATAGCGGTGAAGTTTTCATGGGTATCGAACTGTGAATTTATAACACTGGAAGAGTTTCTTCGGACCCGATCTTCACAGCCTTTGAGATCAAGTGTGAGATCAATTTCTTAGTGTTTCTCTGCGAGAGACAAAACGAAAGAAAAACAACATACGCGATTTAAAAACTGATTGTTTCAAGCACTTCCTCTCTCCATTATTTTAATTGTAACATGAATTTACAAGTAGTACCAGAAAAATTATTCTTTCAGCTACGATTTTGGAGCCCAATCTTGGAGCCAGAAGGTCGTTGTGGTTACTTTCTCAAGATATTAAGAGCGCACTGCGATCTGTTTCCGAAGAATGCGATCGACCTCATATTGTTGGGCGGCTCCAATTTCTCCTGACTTTCTTCCTTATCCTTCAAAAATCAGATGCTCACAAGGTTAAGTTAGTGCTAGTGTCGTGCAAGAAACTTGTTCGCAAGGTGGCAACTCTCACTACTATTTACATGACCTGACGACTCCCTGTTGTGATATTCTAGAAAATTCCTGACACAGCTATCAACCTAGAACTCATGAGAAATCTTGTCATACCGACAGCATATCAATTAAACGACAAATGTGTTGGACCTCACCCTATAGTTCGCAAAGAACGACACTTAGGTATTACAGAAAGTGTAAAAAGCCCGTTACTATTATTAGAGAGCTTTGCCTCTGGTATGCGAATAGCTTTTCTTTTTGATTCCCGAAAATATTACTTCATAGCAATTACACGGTATTACTTTAAAATACATTGTCGCAAAGTAACTCGCCATGGGCACTCCTAAGGGCATGCCAGCTCTCTTTCCTGCGCATCAGATTTTTCTTGAATTACGGTGATTGCAGATATTGGCTTGTTTTTAGTTGACCTTCCGGACGGTAAGCGTGAACTCGTTCCTATCTTGGACCACTCTCTGATGTACACAACGATTGCACACTGATAAATAACACAATAGTAAGATGGCCTTGGATACCATTAATGGGTCTACTAAGACAAAAAAAATCCACGGATCTCCCTCATATGAGGGATCTCGAGCCGGTTAGTCGCGAGGCTACGTGGCGCGTCCCCAGGTACAAAATCCGCTAAGAAAATGCCCAAGACTGTCGAAATAAACTACATTGTTCTATATACGAGACGCTAGACAAATGTTGAACGATTAATCATGAAGTGAAGTGACTTGGTGGAAAACTTGGGAGGACTGATGTTTAGAACGAACATGAGAGATATGAAAAAGGGCTTTTTCAACGATAATACCAAAGAAACCCAACACACTAGGTTTATGTTTAGTCATATAAATGTAATTTCACCGTGATCGATTAGTATCTGTTCTCCGCGGTGGTCGCCATAAAGAATTGCACTACGGGCGAATATGTCGGTCGGCGGAACACACTTGATTTATACTTTGACGCAAATGATGCGTGTTCATTTACGTTTTACGTCTGTAAGTTATTCCATTCGAGTCACAGAGAATGAGAAACAATTCTAGGTAGAAAGAAATTCGCCTAATTACAACGTATAACTTTCTATTTACTGCCTTATTTTGTGCTTAGCAGATCATTCCATTTAACGGGTTAATGCTGACGGCATCGTTAGGATAAAAAAAACTAGCTGAGAGAAAGGCAAAGCAAAGGCCTCAGCAACGGGGTAGGTAGCACGTGAGCCCCAGGAATAGGAAATACGCAGGTTCGAATCTGGTATGGGGTCTGAGCCTTGCAAGCGTCTAACCGACATTGCGGTTGAACTTCACGAAAAGTCGGCTAACAAAAAAAAAGAAAGTGTTTTATTAAAACGATTTGGCGAAATCAACCTAGTGGAGAAGCGGTGAAATTAGTGAAGTGAAGCCGACTATGCAGTATCACTCTGAGCATACTGAACGTCTCATATAAAAGAGACAAGAGAAAAAGCCACGTATAATTTGTATTCTGATCATCGTTACCACTTCTTCGAATCAGCCTTCATCATTGTGCACTTTTACATCAGTAATATAATCACCAATGGATTACAATGCGTTTAGAAAGCTAATAATACTACTGTGATAAGAACAGCGTTGATTACATCACATCTTCACGTACTACCAAATAAGACCGCTCATTCCCTCACACTCCCAGTTTATATATTTCGTGCCAAAATCTAACGACTTGTAACGCAACGTATTGACCAACGGAAAGGCCTAATTGAAAAGGCAGTGCAGAAACAAAAAATGGAACTCAGTTATGAGCGTTACGATTTCTTGCCTATCATACCATGACATGAACACTTAACTGCTCGATTATGTCGTTTAGATCTCACGATTTTGCAAATGAACCAGGTCACGAACCAATATCAGTTTCAAGAAATAAAAAAAGCGTGTTAGATGCAGTTTTTCTATCCATTTAAAGAACTTTTTTATTTTTGAGAACGTCAACAGAGAAGTACGATGACTCTAGAATAACACCGTATTCTCTGCTATATTCCTCAGGTTGAGCACGCGGATAGCGCAGCTGTTAGTGATGCCATCGATCAGGAATTAAAATGCGCTAGCTCGATCCACGTCACAACGCTCTCTTCCAATCCACGTAGGAACGCCTGAGCTCCGCAGTCTCTAAGATTGCAAGAAGAATCGTCTCGACCAGCATTATATTACGTTGATAAAAAAAGTCGAAATTTATGCGAAATGTTTGAAGACCACTGTGGATGATGATTGCGAAGGAAACGATTCGAAGGCAAGTGCTGGGATCAACACAGTAGATGTCATACCATCTCATTCTTTTCATTTCCATTGTGTTAGAAACGTAATTAATCGTACAAGAAAATTGTGAATACTGAATATGAAGCATGGTGCACTTTAGAAAAACACTTGTGATTCAATAATCCTCTTATATTAATATTATTTAAAACGGAAATACAGGAATAAAAGTCTAAGCGTTGAAGAGTATAATTGCCTCTAGCGGTAAAATGAGAATGTCCGTGGAAGCTCATTCACTTTTCTGACGAAAGGAGTATCGTAGTTCCACCCATTATCGTAGCCATAATCACCATGATGTGATTGCTTCTTGTTTCTCCTTATTTCCAGTGAATTCATCATTCTCCGGTTCTTCCTTGAGGATTCTCTTTGCCATAGATTTGATACCAGTTAGATTTTATAATTTTTCAACTACTTGAACACAAAGGAACTGTAATCCTTTTCTCGGGTTACAGCCAATGTTCTCTGAAGGTTACAAGTTCCACAAGTTGATTTCGCTCTCAGAGTACATTATCTTTGTCACTGTTACAGGTACAATCAGACCCAGTCATTAAAACAAATTTGTTTTGCCGAGCTCAAACATAACTACTAATTCACACACAGGAAAACTTCTCAAATGTTGTAACGAACTAGATATTTGAACCTGGAAAATTGACTGACAGTAGTATTTCACCACTCTTAACTTTTCGGATAAGCCTTAGATTAGATTAACTCATATACAACCACGCACATTAATTCCAATGCGTACGATGCAAAAATGAAAGCGTTACACTTTAAATCAAGATGTCTTAGCTAGTGATGAACTTCACCAACTGCACTAAGCATCATTAGAAACAAACATCCTTGCATGCAAGATGCATGCTCACTTTTTCTACCAGGGCAGAATTGTGGTTTCCTGGAGCTCGAGAAACCCATCTTGCTCATTTTTTTGCGCGAAGGCTCGTATTTCATGCTTCCGCAATGCATCGTTGATCCCTAAGGCTGCTGCATCTGTGCCTGAAGGCTTCAAAAAGCAAGGTTTTCAATTTTTTGAAATTTACAACTTTGAAGAGATTAAAAATTAGAACCAGTGTCGGACGTTGTATATTATAGCGACTACGGGTGATAAAGGAAACAATGAGATGGCTACATAGAGTCCTTCTGCAAATTCTCGAACAGTTCTGCTTGTATTTGCTTCCACCAAAGCCTCCAAGCCATCGTCGTAATTAACAGAAGGACAACCTCGAATTCGTCCATCTTGAAGGCCAATTTTACGATGTAGTTTCCAAAGTAAAATTGCATTATGCACTCGTTAACATTTCCTTGGCCCCATAGTTCAATAATATTTTCGCTGCACTATGTCTGACTATAAATTCGTGTAAGTAGATTTGTCAAAATTGTTAGTTTGACATAAAAAATTTCAACCTATAAAATAAGCCAAAAGCACAACTTGTACCACTGAATAAAGACGAAAAAAATTGTTTCTGAAACGTATAAAAGGAGAACAAGACAGCGAATTCTGGGTTAACTCTCGAACAACCTTGTACACCGTTAGCAATTAATAAGATATCTAAATATTTATTGTTTAAATGTCGAATATCGTGCTTACAGAACACGATTAGTAAAAGTCACCTTAACGTATATCACTGTCGTTATTTTAATAATTCATAAAAGAAAAGGATAAAAATAAGGGATAAAGCTCTCATAACAGATCAATCCTTGAGAGTTGAGCTGTCTCCATTAAGCATTATTGGAGGTGATTGAATGCGTATCTGGACTACACAATGACTCGAAGAGGCCTACCAATGGGTCGAGCCGGTGCTGCTATCCTCCAAAAAGTCTGGGACTAATTTGCCGACCTCGGAGAGATCGAAGGCTTGGTGGGCCATGGGCGTAGGGATCGATCTCAAGTGTGTGTCGTAGGGCGCCTCCGACCACTACCGCCTAGCCATCATGCTATCGCCCTTTAGAAAGGTTTAGTGTGTTATGTTATTTATGTTTTGGTGTCACTTTCATGTTCTTCGTCTTCAGCGATTCCGAGCAGTTACCTCGTACTCATAATAACGATAGCAAAGACGGAGTTATCCATTACTGTCTATTACTGTGAAAAAATGAAATGTATAGACTTGAATCATGTTGATGGAAGATGGATTCCATTCTATTTCGATGGAGTCTTGTAACATAGAATCTTAATACGCCGGTGATGATGACGGGATTAGAGGCGAGTGGTCTCAAACGTGATGGTGCCAAGCCGATCCTAGTCTTTTATGGTCGAATGAAAGATAAGAGGGATATCGAAATTTTTCCCCACAATGTGTGACACGACCCTCAATTAAAGGAATCTGCTTGTAAACACAAGTGTGTAGGTGGGAGGCTATTCTCCATGAGAAGGAAAAGTAAGAATGCTACACGAATTTTCCTTCTTTCTGGTTTCTGCATGCCATTTAAACCTTTTATTTAAGTAAATGCTGCTGTTTTACAACCTGTCCATTCGGATGTGTTTGGTGAACTGTTAAGGGATTTACTGTGCCACTGCGCAGAAAAGTGGAATGAATGACTTTATGATGCAAAGACGGTACAGCCGAGATATCCTCAGCTGTAGCTGATAGTGTTCCAACATCCTTCATCAATGTTATTTTTTGAAAAGATCAGAATATCTTCAAAAAAAGAGTAAAAAACGACGACTACAATAAACAATATTTCTAGCGAGCATAAAGCCCGTCTATGCTGCCATTAATTTCCAATGAAATAAGCACATCAAGTAAGTATTGCTTAAAAAGTGCGTCTACAGAAACGGGTAGCAGCGATTCAAATGTGACCGAACACTCCCGAATGTCTGCTAGTTCCTAACCACTTTTATGACCGTTTACGTGGAACGCACTGGTGCATGATTTGCTCCAACGGTACAGATCGTGACTGAATGAATGCTTGAGTTTGGGCATAGTTTATCTGATCTCTAGTAAAGCGTATGTGGACGAATATATTGGCGAAACGGTAGGTACTGTCCCTATAAAAAAACACCAAGTGCACGAACTCATAGTTAAGCCAAATTAACCACTAGGTGCGCATGGGCCACAGAGTCATAACGTAAATTTTGAAATGAAAGTAACCTTCTTCGGACAAGAATCTAAAACTTAAGTGCGTAAAAATATCGAAGCATTCTGGATAAACTCCAAGAATTCAAAAATGAACCGCAGAGAGGCGTGCCTCATTATCAAGCAAGGTCGAGCGGTGAGCGTGGGACGAAGCTATCTTGTTTCAATCCGATTGGAAACCAGATGTCGTAGCTTTTCTGTTGAGGCTATGGAGTTGTTTGTCTGACTGGACTGCCGTTAACCTTCCAAGCTCTGAAGAAGTCGAAATCAGCCAAAACGTCAGCTATTGTGAATAAATAATGTACAATAGAACCCTACGTGTGCTTATCAAGAAAACTCCGTGTTATTTATTAGTGTCGAAGTTAATAGGATGTCGAACTTGGAAAATTTGCTGGCTTTTGAAGTCAATTAACAAATTCACCCGTCGCGAGATCCCCCACGTACTAAGCAAGTTACAACTAGGGACATCTAGATTCAGCCGATGTACACATTCTTCCTTGGATTATTTCAATAATAACAGGTTGCAAATTCGATGCAAGGTGTTTAATCGCATAAAATTAGAATATATTACAAAGATGCCGATCATGACAGTTGTAAACTATAAAATAAATGTTCTCCGCCCAATGTTTCTCGCAACAACAGTAGGAGATTGTAACAATGAGCGCCGAGAATATGCAGCCTTTCCAAAGGAGCGCTGTATGGTGCAAATCAGAGAACGCGCATTTTTTAAACGCCCAGTTCTTTTTGAATCATTCATTCCGACGAGACCGACTATACATTTATATGGCAACCATACGCATTATAAGTTTCCCTAGTGATTCATCAGCTTAAGGCAGCAATGAAATGCACTTCAGTTTCGAGGTTTACTGTGTAGGTAAAGCAGATATGTGAACATATTAAGGACAAGACATAAGTGTAGGTCCATCGGTTGCGCCCAAAGCAAACGGTATGATCTCTATCTGGGTAATTCTCTTTCTGGTAACTTACTTTCGCGAAGCAAATCCTTCCCGAATACTTCTTGTAATCGATATCTTATATCGATAGCTTATCCAACACAAATGTAGCTGACGTTTGATGGGAAAAGTTCTATTCCGGACTTAAAAAAGGCAAAAAGAGTTCTTTGAATAAGCACATTGACCTGTTATTTGACTGCCAAATGGCTCCTATCTCATATATGATCGCCATGATAAATCATGGCTCTCGTATCGAATGGTGCAAAAAAAAAACACTGAAAAAGTTACAAAGGTTGCAAGAACTGTGAAATGTTGACAAGTGTGTTTACATGATATGCCATAGTAACATTTCGAGCATGCATACTAATCCTTCTATGATTCTGTCATGTCCACTACACTTCAAGCCCCCCAGTTATCGAAAAAATATCGTTTATTGCCATAAAACCACCAAGTTCATGAAGGCGAAAAATTAGGATCGACCGAATAGGAAGGTCCGCTGCCCGCTGCACAATAGGCGACGCGACTTAGAAATCAGACGAACAAACTCATCCTGGTAACAGTTCTTCACAAAGTAGTTTGCACTCAGAATGCCCGTCCTAGGTTTGGCCTGTTCTTCTGTAGTTGAGAAGCTATCGATTAATTACAAAAAAGGTGGCAAAAAGTTCTACGCGGCCAAAGAAGTAGCTGAAATCAAGATGCATTGAATTGAAAGTGTACCAACCACAATGTACCAATTCTGTGAATTGAAATTTATGAGCACCGTCGCGAATTCGCGAGCAATCTCTTCGTTGCAGCTAAAGTTGCGGAGAAAAATCATACATTAGAGAACACAACCACGTGTTTTGCAGTCGTCAAAGTATTTTAGTAGATTTAAGAATATTAATTATGAGATGAGAGATGTTCTTTTGGTGTTGAGAGACACATTTTCCGTCACGCACGCCATGAAATCAATGCATGTCGGCACGAAATTGTTATCTAAGCTCGTAAGTCCTAAATAAAGTCCAAGCATTGGTTATGGTTGAAATGGTAAGTGTAGCCGGAATAGCTAAGCTGAAAACAATACTGTTATAGGCAAAAATTGCCTCTTTTAAGATTATGGCGATTATTTACTTTCAAAATACGTTCACAACATTAGAATCATGTATACGAGAACGAATCTACAATACGGCGGATTTCTACGTCATATATGAGGAAAAAAACTGTGTCGATTGCTCTTTGCAAATAGTTTTGTCTATATAAATATATATATACGTATA
>MQTX01000073.1:253589-328543 GCA_009735665.1 Angiostrongylus cantonensis
CATATATATATATATATATAAATGTGGGTATGCGATTGAAATCATCTACAGGAGTAGAACAAAAAAAAACTGTGTGATTAACAAAGTTCTTTCTTACAAAATTTACGTTTGTATGAGGACACATACACTTTAACGTTTAGGTTAATGTTCAACAACGAAAGATGCATCGAATTTTTAACAGCAACGACGATTGCACGTAATTTGAGAAGTGGTGTCAGAGCGATACAATTAGTGTCTAATAATAATCGAATGCTCAGATATCATCATTTACTTGTAGGCGATAAACGAAATACTAAACATTTCGTCGTCACTCAAAACTGCCAATATACCATTCCACGAACGTGAAGGTGTAACGTCAAGAAATAGCCACTAAGCAAGGGGAATTCAGTCGGATTTATATGAATATCAGAGGTTCAAAAATATGTTCTCGTTTCGTACTAGAGTTGAAAACACACGATTTTATGTTCATATCCATCGTCATATATGAAATTATATCCGTCAACTACAATTCGTACACAAACGCTAAGTCCGATTTCATGCTTAACATAAATCGCACAACAAAACTACGATGGTGTCTAATGATTCTATTATATTCGTAATAACAATAAGCGATTAAAACATACAAATTCCATTAGTATCTATCCAATCACGTAAAAAAAACTTTCAAAGTTATGGCCTCGGTTGGTGGAATAAAAGCGCACGCGAGCTCCGGAAAGGATGGCAACGGGTCTGGATCCAAATAAGTGTTAAGAGTCTCTGAAGAGACTCTTGATCATTTCAGAAAGGCTCGGTTTTAAGGAAAATCCATTACTAATAAACCACCTTTTAGTGAGAAGGTTATTACAACGAGTGCGTAGACCAAAATATTCCAAAAGCAAAAGAAAAGATCTTCTTCAAAGTATTCTCAAGCTCTTCAAAATCACTTCGCCAACGACTTTTCCTGGTGGTGTTTTGCGATCAAAGTATGGTGGATGATTTATGGGAAAAGCTAAAAGCAAAGCTAAAAGTTAAAAAGCCAATGTCAGGTAGATATAGTAGGTAATCACACTTTAGGAATTATGGTTAGACCTTGAAGATACGATCCGAAGCTACCAGAGCATAACGTTTTTTCTTCGTGTGTGAGCTAAATATAAACATCAAACTATAACTGGGCCTCATCTACGTCTAAAAACTTCTGGTGCATACAGTTGTTAGCAATGAAGAATTTCACTTTTTACGTGGACTGTTAAGGAAGCGATAAGAAAATGAGTTTGGTGGAAAGTTCTTGGATGCAACTGCTTTGGAAAAAACCTCACACCGGGACAATTGGGAAGGCAAAACTTTAGTTTAGAAAATAACCATGTTTTATTGTTAAGCGTAAAGCAGTTTCCAAGATCGGTTTTCTATTAGCTTCGGCACTGATTGATAATTCACTGTTAGTTGTTGTTATTCACACATTAATGAACGAATACATTCCTCGCCTACGTTTTACTCTGTGCGGTTGCTCTTCAATTAATTGAAATACTTACAAGGAATAAACCGGCTCTGAAGACGAAACCGTCGAAACGCCAGCTATTGTATGCTAATAGATTCTGTAATATCAACCTCGTGTTTGCTTATCGAAGAAAAACAGTGTTAAGCGTGCGTTAGTCATGCCACCAAAAGTCACTTTCGTTTGTTACTAGGCAAAAAACCTGTCGCTAACTGTGAGTGAATTCAGTCGGAAGAAGAAATCACTGCTATAATCACTTTGTATCCGCACTTATAATGAGAAATGAGAAAAACTGTTGTTGTATACTGATTCTGTCCACCTTGTAAAGCTTTACTGCCTCATCGTGGCTGGGTGGTGTTTCTGGATGTTGGTTGCGATGCACATCGCTGACTCATCCCCCACAAAGACCTTCCAAGCTGAGAACGACTCCGACATTTCCATCCGCAAACTCAGCTAAGAACAAACTTATACCAGGAATCACCACCGTCTTGGTATCAAACTAGCTTCATGGTGGCAAGTCTTCACCAGATCCAAAAGGGCAGCGATTGCCTGTAGTGGTGGCGAACAGAGAAAGGCTTCGGCAAGGCTGACCTCGGTACTCTAAGAAACGACATTTGATAATCCAGTAAAGCAGTCTCAGTATCTCACACACTTTGCTCTTTTTTCTACATCGACAGGTGGAGGAAAAACCGGTAAGAGGCGGTGAAATCTGAGGTTGCATAGAAGAACGTCATTGGGAAGGGACAAAAGAAGCACGCACCTGAAACGCCATAGAGACTGTTTTGTGTTATGCACCTATAAAACGGGAACAATCTCTCCTATTTTTATTCTCTTTTTGAGGCCATCAATCACGTCAAATTCTATGTGATCGCCATAGAAGAAACGAAAACCTAGAAAACCGACACGCCAATTGGATGACTGAACGCTTATCATTGGTGGAGGAAAATTTCCGTTTTAAAATGTCGGAGGCGCTGGCTCTATCGAACACTCAATTACTTCTCTCGTAGCTATCTTATACAAAATTCTACCACCGCGGTTGACTATTTTTTTCTTTCAGGTTGGCTATCAAAAGAAAGCCATTATTATCAACTGTTACCCACCAACTTGTAGAGCTGATGAGAGTGAACTGTACGTTTCGTAATCAGTTAGAAGAAGTAATCCGCAGCCGGAATTGTCTTCATAAATCCGTTGTTGGAGTCTAAAATACAAGACTAGGCTCGATCAACGAAAATGAACACAGGGTGAGAAAGTCGGAATAGGAGAAGACAATGAGAATGGAAACCGTCATGTAGAACTCTTGTCCGTAGCACGTATCTTCGATAGGAATTCATTTTTAGAGGACAGAAAATCACCGATGGATATGAGAGGCCACTAACGGTACGACTCGTGTAGCTGTCAATCGTGTTCTCACTAACAGAAAATGGTGGTTCTATGAGAAATCAATGGCACCTGAATCCTGTACTGGATTTGGTCACCGCCTTTTCCGCGCGAAGTTCCAATTTAGCCATAGACTGGGAAAGAACTCCTGTCATTGTCTATGAAAAACGAACTAACTCGTGTATGACGAAAAAATTCTCGATAAAATCCTTTCCTCATATGATTGACAGATAAAGAAGGACAAAAGATTAAAAGCTACTTATCGAAGGACATAAGATTTGTCTCAAAGTGACCTCAGCTTCTCAAACAAGGAATTCGAACCACGTTTTCGCTAGCACTAAGGAGTTGCCCGAAAAGAGGACGACACTGGAGCTTGAAAGCTTGATCCTAAGGCAACACACCTCGCATGGCTGATAATAAATGCCACCTGTAAAAGATCTTCGCAGTAAGATTCACATCAGTATAGGAAAAGGTTTATTAGAAGCAGCTCAAAAACGATCCAGTCTAAAGAAGTACTGTCAGAATCTTCGTGACTATAATATTCTGCAATTCGCCCTGATGAAGGATGATTGGACTACCACTAAATCTCGTCATGATATGGAACTGATAATGGGAAAGCTTCATATCACCTTTTCTGCTCCATAACTCTAGTCTTGGACCCCTTAATTTTCGCTGATGAAAAACCTCTTGAGATTCTACCCACCGAAGCTTGAGGTGCTATTAGAAATCTTTAAGAAAGGCACAGTTACACGACCCGATAATATCACGCTTCCTTAGAGCTGGTGGCCACAAACTAGATATACATCTCGAAACCCACATTAGACTTAACCTTCAGAAGGATAAAATCCCAGATTAGTGGAGGACCTCGCTCAGGGTCATCATACCCAAAAAGGGTGACCGAAGAGAACTTCGCAAGTGCCTTCCTATATTCCCAAGACCGACTTTCTGTTAATCTTGGCATTGATTGATAATTCGATGTTTTCCTTCAATAAGCAGACACGAAGTTGTTATTATAAAATTTATTACGATACAATAGCTGACGTTTCGGTGGTCTCGCCTTTTTCAGAACCTGGAAAGGTCAAACTGAAATGCGATCTACTCTACCAAACACTTTCATAACCCTAGAAGATAAAACTTAACAAACAAATTTGTATTCGCATAAGAAATAGCTTCATTTAAACACATACCGTTTGTTCGTTGTAAGTAACTAAGTTAGTTGGTGAATAGCAGATTATGCGAATGCAAATTTATTTGTTAAGTTTTATCTGCTAGGGTTACGAAAGTGTTTGGCTGAGTAGATCGCATCTCAATTTGACCTCTCCAGGCTCTGAAGAAGGCGAAAGCGCCGAAACGTCAGCTATTGTATCCTAATAAATTCTATAATAACAACGTCGTGTCTGCTTATTGAAGGAAAACATCGAATTACCTTCCTATATGTTTGTTGAGTCGCTTCACAAGCTTTTCTCGAAGATTATCTTTTTGTACATACAGAAGATTTTGGATGAGACGCAACCAACTGAGGAAACAAGATTCCAACACGGATTATTCTGCGTGGACCGCATCTAAACCGTGTCATGGGTCATAGAAGTCTGTTAGCTTCCTGTAAGTCTTCTACTGAATATGTCACGTGCAGACCAACCGCACAGAGTTTATATGGAAGCGTATTGTGTTTCTCACATCACAACAGCAGTCTCACATCAAAACAGCAGTCTTAAATACTGCCATTCTGTGTTCAATGGGATTGAAATCTGTCAGTGGTACCACTGCCGCTTGTCTCAACATTCACCTGCTTCGAGAAATCGTTTCCACAGCGTTAAAACAAATTCAACCCTCTCAGTACTCACCGACCAATGAATGGACCGTCTTACATGAGGACACTAGCAGACTGCTATCGGAAGTGCAGCACAAATATACATCCTTTTCATGAACCCCTTATCGTAGTCATAGGAAAAAGTGTACGACAAAGCGATACAATAAAGCTAACGTTGTTTGCTGCCTGCTGTACACCGGTGGATAATTAAGTGATACGATTGGGACAAGACCGGCTTATGTATTGGTGGAAAATTCCTATCAAAGGTCGTTCCGCGGATGGGCACCGTAATCTTTTCGAGGAGTACCAGTGAAGCAAAGACGATACTCAATGAATCAACGAAGCGGAAAAAACAATGGACGCACATAAACAGGACGAAGCTTCAGTTCATGAATGACCCATGATGTAGTGGCAAAAAAATCGAAATGGATGAGTCTCTGATTAAAGAGACAGCCTCACACGTGTATCTTTGACACGTAGTGAACATGGAGAACAAGATGAAGGAGGAGTTAGACTGGTGAAGAGGAGCGAAATTAGGTTGCATACGCGTCCCTTAAAGGAGCCATCGACCAACTACCAGATTCATGGCTCATCTTTTCAACTCAATAATCTTCCAGCTCTCTTTTACGCATAGAAGACACGGGCTGATGCGTAAACCATGTCAAGAAGTCGTCGTTCCACCCCTAGAGCACTTTCACGCTGTCTTGTACAATTTAATTGGCACTTACAACGTCTAGTTGGAATGAGCAGCAAAAATATTCGATAACTCTCCCATCTTGGGGTCCAGGGGAATAAATATCGATCAAGAAACACGGATCGGACGGTCACATAAGTAGAAAAACAGATAAACGCAAAGAACAGTGGAGTGGACTCCAAGAGATGTAAGCGTCCCATTGGAAGACCACCCAAACGATGGACAGACGTTTTCGTGGCTAACATCAGTTATCTTTATGGGAACCTTTTCACGGCTACGGAATGAGCCTTCCCAACTCAAATGTCACCATATTCGATGTAGTCCTCCACCATGGAAGACGACTGCGCGAGAAATATACAGTTGCTGGAGCCGCATCATAAGTAAGATTCTGTCAGTTTCGAGAACCGATAAGATCTTTATTAAAACTTCTACAAGAAACAGTAGCTCATAGTTTTAGTGTTTTTTTTAAGCAACCTCATCTTTTTAGGCCTAACGACATCAAAAGAGGTGGGTACGCAGTGGTAGCGATACATCACGAGCACGATTCCTCTCATCTATTCGGGATCCAGAAAATGGCACCAAATTTGTCTAGAAAAAATTCACTGCCTACATTCCAAGTGGGAACGCTCTAGCGCGGCTGTATCATAACTTCAGGATGAATCGATTCGTTCAGCATTCAATTACATTCATGGCGAGAGGAAAATCCACTAGAATCAGAACTGAACTTATTTGTGAAATGTTCGAAAATCTTCGTGGATGATGGAAATGAATCAAATGTAAGAAATGCCAAAATCCATAGAGTGTGAATGAAAACGGTCATGCAAAAAATGGCATCAATCTGATCTATTCTTCCGATCATTGAGTAAGTTGAACCAACAACTTTCACATCTGGAAACACTAACATAATCACAAGAACAAGATAAGGATATGGAATTATGTAACATTAAAGTTATTCCGTATCTTTGAAGACTAAATCAAGCATAACACTATCATACTTAGGCACTGAAACTCAGTATAACGGCAATGAAAAAAATACCTTAGTATGTTGCCGAATACTAAATTTTAAGAACGCTGGCTTCAAGCGGAACAACGCTGGTGAGAATTTTCTGACTGACTTGGAGTATTGCAACGATAGCAAGTAAATCAGCTTGCAGAAGATATGAAACGAAGCAAAATATGAAGATCGGAACACGAGACCCTCCCGTATATCCCTACTCAAGACGCATCAATTTTATCTTTAAATCAAACGTGAATGTGATTAATTACGTTCGGCACTTCCACTAACGAAGATTAAGACCTCCTGATGGGATTATCCGAATTCATATTTTTTAACTGACCAAAGCGTTTGAGAACTTCCGAAAAAAGGACAGAATGAACGCTTCAGTGCTCTAATTTTGAATGCTATACTGCACGTCGTGCAAAATTAGCGCTAACAGAAATTATTCAAATCCGAGGTGCAACAACAATTACGTAGCTTCTTAAAGGTGGACAAAGTGAAAATCGTTATCTAGTCATTGAGAAATTCAGATTACTAAAACCAATAATGAGAATTACAAGTCGGAATTCCAACGAGAACAACTGGACACCACCATATCTAAAGAATTCTAACTGCGTGATACAACGACGATAATGCTGAGATTTTTGCAAAACTCTGGACCACATGTGCTGCGGTGGCGAGCGAACGCGTCAATGTCCTTTCCGGGGAGTAACACCTTCACCACCATAACACGCGTGACCTTCGTTCTGCCTGTCTCTTAGCGAGTTCAGTTGCTCAGTGTCATAAGCAATCACCCGTCAACGGGATTGATCTAAGGAGCTCAAAACGGCAAACCCTAACAGTCTTTGCACAAAGTACAGAAATTACGACAAATAATCGGCTTGTGAAAAGAAATTCATGTATTAAAAAAACAGTGTAAGGCAAACTATTCAAATAAGAATAACTCTTATGGAATTCAATTAATGAATAACACAAATATTTATAAAATGCGCAATCTCTAACAATGAAGTCGTATGCATTCATGCTATAATTGTTTTGTTAGATTTTACATAGGCATTAAAAATAAATGATTAGTTGGGATTTAACGAACCTCCACTTGACAACCAGGATGATTCGATAAGCTGCTTTATAGCTAGTATGACTAATATGAAGAGAAAAATGAAGCGACAAAATAGAGACATACTTGTTACTATAGAATAGAATTCCAATGCTGATTTAAAAGAGTCATAGATAGAAAACGTGACACTTGAACGGAAAGAAAATGAAAAAAAGAAAATGACAGCATTTTTGATGAAATATTGTTCTTACTCCATTTATTGTTTTTTTTTGCGGAGAACGCATTATTATGATCCAATCGATGAATGGTAGATGGTAAAGGGTACCTTGAATTCCGCTTAAAAAATCCTAAAAGCTTTTAAACTGGTTGAAGTTTTGAAGGCAGCAATCATAAACTGTAAGCTCATTTAATTTGAGTCCTGTATTAACCATTAAGATTGACTTTTACCATCAGCGTGATAGTCTTCAAAGTCGCATGAAAAAAAAATTGCCCGGACAATTTTTAAGATCTCTCAGTTAATTATTACTATTTTAATGAGATTTTTCAGGCAGCTTTCGTTTCACCATAGGTCATAAAATTTGATACCAGAACATCGTGAACAATAAAAATACGGAGTAAACCACGAAGAAAAATATTTGTACGCTTAGTGGCTTAACATGCATAGATTTCAATGCCAACACCACTTTTCTCATTGTGCATTAATAAATCAGCATTTTATACGTATAATCAACAAGAGGGAAACATCCATAACACATGTCTAAATTGTTTCATATCTTATTTATGATTTGTAATTTATGTTCTTATTTAAAACCGTCATCCATAGGATCTCACGGATGTGAATATTTTTGAGCCATAAAGGTAAGAGGTATATCGTTTTTCATCTACATTGGTGAATAGCAGGATAGAAAACGGACCGAGAGTAACGACGTGCTTATCCTGAGGAGCAGGTGCGTCCAGGTGATGGAGCTCTCCGTTTCTGCGATATTGGATTGAATTACGCTATTCATGGACATGTCACAGCATTTATTTATACGTGCTTAAATTTATTTGTGCTTATGCATGCGTAGATTGTATGCCACAAAACACTGTATCAGTTAGAAGCGTGCAATCAAATAACTGCGAAGTACTATAGTAGGGGGGCGATTTGAATACGCCTTCAAAAAAAGAAGTCGAGCGTAGAAAATGGAACAGCTGAAGAAACTAGCCTTGACTACACCGATTTCCTACTGCGTAATCCGATAAGACACTTATGAATACCATCCTCTTAAAATAATAAATTAAAAGCCTTCTATAAAAATTATGAAGCATTTCATGTGCACTGAATACCTGGCGCGAGAGATCAAACGCGATGCGATAAATAGAGACATTACTACTATGAACTCTAGATGATTAACGGGGCTAAAAATGATAAAGGTGACAGGTAATCTGCAGTCGTTTACTTCTACTTGTGCAGATTTGCCGTTCATTTACATATGTGAAAGTATGACTGGAAAGTTCTTTACCAGTAACTCAGCTTCTACTGGATCTGTAAGAACAGCACAAGTCGTTGAATATTGTGCTAGGTCAACCATCACGTTTGCTTATGGAAACCACACGACCACACGACTTTGGTGCTTCCTTGATTGGATTAGTAACCACTTCCAACAAATAGACAGATTAGTCTCGAAATTATGCCCGAAACTCTAGCAAAATTCTCTATTAATAGTCATTAGCAATGCTGAAGCTGCCATCAGCCGTCGAGCCCAATGAGCATCTTGCACTTTCACGGCATCGCAATGTTTCGAATCAAGGAGCAAACCCGTTGAGACCACATCGAGCCGCTGACACTGTTCTGTAGGCGAACCGATCGCCTTCTCTGTGTTCTCCTCGTTGCTCTCTTCTTTTTATCGGCTCCAAAGCTACATCTATCACATCGGTCGATCCCACCTTCTCCTTGCTCCCAACTTATTTCCTGATGGAGTCTACATCGTCTCCGGAAGTGTTATCGTTTTGTTTGACGCTTGGCGAACCGTGGTCAACTTTACTCTTTTTCAGGCGTAAAAATAATAATGTGTTTCATAATATTTGTGAAACAGCTTGGAAGTTGTTAGTGCGAAAGACAATGTACAGACAGCTTTGCTGACCAATAAGGAGTGAAGACGTAGCTAGGTGGTTTTCTAATGTGGAAGCACATGTTTGGTAAAACTCTCCGACGTGAGTTGGAACACTGCGTTCTCTACTTTAGCAACACGACGGACAGACAACGAGAATTCTGCAAATCCACGGTATGAGAGCTCCGCTATTCAAACATAAGCCAAGGTCCTAGCCATGTTAGAACAAACGTGGAAATGATAGCGACTATTCAAGTGTGTAACGATGAAAAATTAATACAGAATATTACGGCATACACTGCAGTCAGAAATTGAGAGAATGTTTGGAAAAAAAGATTCCTAATTTCGTTATCTCCCGCTGTCAATTATGGAATTTTAGCAACATTTTCTGGAAAGGACTTCCTGCCATGTGCAAAAAAGCGCTCTAATGCCAAGGGAAGAAAAACTCACTGAACTACTTGTTATTAAGTGTACGCAGAAGCAAAAAAAAAAAGAAAAAGAAGGAACAACATTTCTCTTCGAAGTCCCACCGTGCGTCTAGTTTGATACCAGGACGGTGGTGGATCTTGGTATTGGTTTACTCTTAGCTGGGCTTCCTCATGGAAAAGCCGGACTTCTTCTCAGCTGGGGAGACCCTTCCAGTGGGATGAACCCCGCTGTACATCTCAGCACGGCACCCAGGAACATCTCCCAACTACGATGAGGCGGTAAACCGTTGTGAGGAATTTATTCATTGACATGTGAAATTATTGAAAACAATAATAAGAGTGATAATAATTTTTTAAAATTTTTACGCGGTAATAATCGTAAAGATAATAACACTTGAGAACAATTGGTGATGATTAGTAACAAATGAAAGTAATAAAGGACAACAATTAGTAGTTAATAACTAGTTAATAATGACGATAGTAGAAATAATTACAATCGGACAGCAGAGCTGATGAAGGAGTTATTTGTCACATAGGGCCAGGTTTATAGCCATCCATTATAAGATCAGAAAGCGTTAGTCAGAAAATTCGAAAACGAAAATGGAAATGCTCAACGTTATTGAACGATAGTGACGGTGGACGGTGGAACATTGGCGAATGAACACTATTTGAGCTGAAATAAAAATGACCTAAACTAGATGAAATAATAGAGTAAAAAAATTAAAAAACAAAAGTGGGTTCACCCTGCAAAGGGCTTGGTAAGGTAACCAATGAGCGCGAAAATCGATAGATATCCTTTGTTCGCTGTTTGAATGGATTCGAACTATATTCCAAGAATGTATTCGACGAATTTTAGGTGTACACCTTCGAATGGCAACAAAATGACGAAAAGAACGATTTCAACTTACTATTTACTGCCTACTCTTTTTAACGGCAGGGTATCACCTGTATCACCTGTACTCCCGTTGATCGTCGAGTGACTCGAGCGGGCGCCAGTACTCTATTTTCCCCTGTTGCGTGCAAGAATAGCCCAGTGACTTCTGCTCACTTTAGGTGCTCGTCGAGCATCATATCTTTCTTCTAGGCTCGTCGTGAAGAACTCTGACCATCGGATCGGTGGTCTTCCCGCAGTATGTTAGATATCCCGAGGAATTCAGCCACTAACAGCTCTTGTCCATCAGTTATCATTCATACGCATTACGTGTCCGGCCCACCTTATCTTGGACTGTTTGTCGTATAGAACGGCATCTTTGATTTCTGATCGTTGACGCAGGTCGGAGCTTCGAATTCCATCCCTTACTTGTGTGAAACGGGATACTCATAGCATTCCCATACTCCTTTCGACTGCTCGTTCGATAACGCTGAGTGACCTTTCATCCTGCTTGCGCAGCGACCAGGTTTCTGACGCATACATTAAGGCAGGAAGACCCGTTGAGTCGAAAAGGTGGGCACGGAGTCGGGTGTTCTTTGTTCTCTTCACTACATCCTCGATGCTCTTGAAAGTTCTCCAAGCCGCTCGGTTCCTTCTGCTCAGCTATGGAGCTAAGTCGTTTATCATATTGATTTCCCGACCTAGGTAGATATAACTGGAGCATTCGGAGACATTCGTTTCGCTGAACGTGAATGGGGCAAACGAATCCAATAAGTTCTTCATGAACATCGTTTTCTTGAGATTTATTCGGAGACCAATCCTTCCACACGCTTTATCAAAGTCCGCAAGCATACGTTCCGCTTGGCTAATGTCTGGTGCTATAAGGACGATATCATCAGCAAAGCGAAGGTGATGTAACTGCCGACCGTCGATTTTCACTCCCATATTATCCCATTCCAATGTTCGCATGACGTTCTGGAGGGTGGCTGTAAATAATTTTGGCGAGATTGTATCGCCCTGCCGAACTCCTCTCTTGACGTCAACGTTAATATCGTTGTGGAATGGTGAAATTTTGGTTGTGAAATTTTTGTACAGCTCACGAAGAATCTTTATGTACTGAATAGGGACTCCTTGACTACCAAGGGCTTCCATGACTGCTTCTATCTCAATTGACTCAAAGGCGTTCTGTAAGTCGATGAAAGTGAGACAGAGCGGTCTTTTGTACTTTAGCAATACTTCAAAGAGCCTTGTTATCGGCAATAAACATTATAACAACAACGGCAGGGTATATAATGCGAAATATAACTTCAATGATGGTGAGATATTTGCAAAACTCTGAGTGATTCCTGCTGACGGATGATTGCTGATGGCAAAAGATAGATAGGACTAGCTGAGAGTCAAACGAAACGAAGGACCCGCATGGTGTGGTGGTGAACGCGTTACTTCCCGGAAAGGACAATAGCGTTTTCGTTCCCCTCCGCAGACATCTACGGCCCGGAGTATTGCAAATATCTTAGCATCATTAAAGTTAAAAAAGAAACATTGAAAATATTGTGATGTCCTATTAACTTGAGCTGTTTCTCAACAATTTTATCTAAACTGGGCAAAGAATTTAAACTATTGTATACAAATTAAAATGAATATCATATTCGATATCACATAATTACAGGCACGAGTGCCGCACCCGGTGGAGGCACCCTGCAATACAAATAGGATCGATCCCAGCGCCCATGGCCTACTAAGGCTTTCATTCCTTCTGGGTCAGCGAATTGGTGCCAAACTTGTCTGGGAGGATAGCAGCACCGGCTCGCTACATCTGCAGGGCACCGCGAGTCATTGTAAAGGCCAGATAGATATGCACTCAGTCACCTCCAAACGATGCTTAATGAGGTCGAATGCATGAAGCATCCCTCGAGGATTGATCAACGCCGAGAGCTTAATTCTTTATCTTTTTTAAAATGCTATCACATAATTATAAACTGCTACATGACACAAAATATTACCATTAGTTTAATAATGTATACAAATCACTGCTGACTAATTTATTCCAGTCAAAATATAACACTTCCATACTTAAAAGCTGTTACGAAGAAAACTCTCAAGCGATTTTATAATAGTTTTATATCAAGTATTAGGGCAAAAGTACCGGAAGGCGTTAATGCGAGGAGAGCTCGGATTGAATTGAGCGACTTAGAGTACTTCGCAATTTCAAGCACCAGTCGACATTAAAGAAAACCTCATCCTAAAGAGAAATCCTTTTTTCTTTGAACTAACGCTTCTGAAAAATTGATCAGAAAATTTCACACCATCAACGTCCAAGCAGCACATTTCAGGCAAAGAATTTTTTCATAATTAAAAAAAATTTTGATACGGATTAATTGGGTATGACAGTCGATTCGTCGAGCTCCTCTCATTTTTGCGTTTGCTAATATTAAGGTGAGTGGTTTTTAGTAAACAAACCGTTGATAACTGGTGCACTTGAGGAGTAGAAGACATGATCGCCTTATAGAAGAGACTTTGCTCTATCTAAGTTTGACTCTTTAAAACTGTTATTTAACTTTTAAATTTGTTTAAAATAAAAGTTTTCAAAAGCAATAGAAATGAAAGTTAAATCTTTAATTTCTTAACGGAATTCCACGACCGTAATCTTCACTAGCGCATTTAGGAACATCATCATGTTCTAACGGACATGATCTTGCTTGTTCAATTACTTTAATTTTCAAAATACGATCCTTCAAGAAAAAAAGTTATCGCAGTCACTAAAGTTCAAAGTTTTTGCTGAAATATGTCGGTTTAAATTTTGAAGCGGTCGTCATGGTATTTCTAGAATTTCTAGGTGCTGTTACTATCCGAAAGTTAGTATCACTCCAGAAAGCACCATTTCCTTCAAAGTCACAAAAAGCACTCTGTTGAAAATATATTAAACTGTTTATACGCAATCTTGCTTCCGCAGTTAGCTTACATTGGACAAGAAGCTTGTGAAAGTAGACTTAGACTGTTCAAAATGACAGCAACGAAACCTGCTTGTGCATAAACTACGCTCATGGCTACTAGAAAAAGTAATAAATGGATAACCTCCATAGGGTCGAATTTACGAAATGGGAGTCTGTTGAGTGGTGGTACCCTACAGTACACACAGAGTTCATGGGTAAATCCTGTACCTCACGGCAAGCCCAACCCCGCATTCCTCGGCAATCGACAAATTGATAAAAGAGATATAGATAAAGAGAGATAAAAACACTGGCTTGATCCATCCTTAGGCACCCACAATTCGTAGTATTAGACTAATATGCATTCACTCACCTCTATAATATTTAATCTAGAGTCAAATATACTGTGCGTCACTTGGAGATTGATCAACACTAAACGCATTTTTATCAGCGTTTCGTAAACATGGAAGCATGCGGTACAGTAGCAGCGAAGTGTGAGCTTAACGAAAAACGGAAGAATAATTGCTTCGATTTCTGTTCTGATCCTCTGCGCAACAGAATCGCCACATTTGTCGTACTCGTTGTAAGGTACAAGGACATTCTACGTGGATATTACCTTAGTTAAGGCTGGGCATAAATGACACACCGACACTATCCTTGTCAAATCTGCGCAAAAAAAATGTTAATGATGAGTTAATTTGCTAAGCAGATGGAACCGAACCGAGGAAATGTTTACATCGAAAGATTGAGTCCAACTACGTGTGATGTAAACAACACCGCAGACTTTTGAGGCGTTCTGATAAGAAGCCTCTTCATGGTACACTTACTGGCTCTCTTGCCAATCCACTAACATTTTTCAAATACCACGACAACTAATTGTATGGAAAAATCTCTAACAAGCAAAGCAACTGAAAGGAAATGAGCAGATTTGTGAGCTTAAGAAGCCTAGAATTTAATCGCGATGGAATAAATAAGCTAATTGCGCCTTGTAAAAAAATATGCATACTGTAATGCCCTCTATTTTAAGGATAAATTTCGCTTGAGATTTGTTGATATAACTCCGAAGGATAAAAACCATACATTAGAAGTTTAATATTTTAGAATCATCCTGAATATTCTACAACAAAACAATTATTTGATCATCACTTACAACTCTTATGCTGTGCATCTTTTTGTCATCTGGTTATTTCGTTTGGATTCCACATAAACACTTCACATTTCTTCCATGAAGATTCTCAGAAATCCTTCCAACAACTTATCTACACTACTAGAACGTTGGCATTTTTAAACGCTTGATCATAAATGATAGAAAAATAAAAAAGCGTACTGCGTAGATCAAGGGTATTCGCCATATATTTCGCTCCACTAAGAATCGTAAGGATCATTGAATGCATGTTTGCTCTTTACTGAAGTATCAAGTCACTTCGAGTCCCATTCTTAACATCATGGCTCTGAAGAAGGTGGAATCGCCGAAACGTCAGTCATCGACCAGCAACAACAACAGCAACAAAGGCAACTTATACTAACCCCGCATCAGTTCAACAAGATCAGTTCATAAGAACATATAAATAAATGAATAAAGCCACTGTTTCTGTCCTTGGCTGTAAGGAATTCGCTCAGCAGACATGTCCGGTGCCCCCAAGAGAAATGCAGATCTTGGTAGGCCATTAACGCGTAATCGAACCAGAGATCAAACGCGGGCATTGCGTATCACCAGTACGCAACAAAAACCTCTATTGAATCACTTACTATGAGAAGCGTTAAAACTGCTTATTGTTTAATGAAAAGTATAGCATGGTATTAAGTTTTCCACCCTCGATAGTTGATCAATGCTTTGAAATATTTCCAAGACTTTCTTTCTATTAGCCTCAGTATTGATACGTAATTCGCTATTTTCCTGATAAGCAAAACAAGGTTGGTGTCATGCATTTACAACAGCTGATTTCGGTGGTTTCGCCTTCTTCAGGGCTAGGAAAGGTCAAATTGACACAAGCAAACACTTTCGTAACCTCAGTAGAAAAAACTTAATCCATAAATTTTAATTCGCTCAATAAGCAGCATTTTTTCAACACCCACCGTTTTGTTCGTTGTAAGAACTCTAGTTAATTGCTGGAGAGCAGCCGCACAGAATAATAACAGAATAATAAATGGGTGAGGAATGTGCCAGGGTCAGGTTGAAGAATCAGCCTGGGACGTGGCGCTAGGTCACGCGTGACCACAAGACACTACTCCTCTTTGTGATTCATCTTTAAAATTTTGGAATTTACACAGAATACTTCGATAGTTTTGTGAGCTAATGTTTGGGATACACATTCAGTGTGAGGATGGGTAACTTCTACTTTAAAATCTTCCCCTACGCACCGGATAGCGTATTTGGTTTAAGCTTTAGTTTACCGAGTAACGACGATAAAAGGATAGGGGGAAGGAGGGATGGGGTGCACAGCGGTGCCGTACGTAACACATGAATCCCCAAAAAGGGTAATCACGGTTCGATCTGGCTTGGGACTTTAGTTTTGCAAATACATCAGTCTCATAGTGCTTGTACGCACCTTGCCGTAAAAAATAATAATAGGCAGTAGAGAAGAAATTACACACAATTGTATTACACATTAAGCAATACAAAATAACATTATACAATATTATAATAAATTATAACAACTGTATTAATAGTGATGGCAATGACTGCTTATTATAATAACAAATATTAATAGAGTATATGGTACAACAAACCTTATTTAACTTCAATGATGCTGAGACATTTGCAAAACTCCGAACCGCAGGTGTCTGCGGTAGAGAACGAACGCACTATTACCATTTCCGGGAGTAACGTTTTCACGACCACACCATGCGGGTCCTTCATTTCGCTTGTTTCTCAGCTAAGTCTGTCAATCCGTGCTGTCAGAAATCATCCGTCAGCGAGATGGTCTGGGGAGCCCAAAACGACAGCGAAACCAGTAAGTTGAGGCTGTTGTCGAAATCATAATGTTAACTTTTTATCTACTGTTTAATACCATTTTTCACGGCAGGATATTATGTATGATACAACCACAATCTCGTTGATCGATAGAACTAATTGAGGGACAGGCGAAGCGAATGACCCGAATGGTGTGGTGGTGGGCTCGTTAGCTCCCGGAAAGGGTAATAGTGTCTTCGTTTCCTACCGCATACACCTGTGGTCCGGAGTTTTCCAAATATATCGGCACCATTGTGGTTGTATCACACATAATATTCTACCGTGAAAAATGGCAATAAATAGTAAATAGAAACTAAACATTATTTATTTAATTATTAACTATTCTTCTTACTCGTTTTACATAAACCATCATCACATCTACCATAAGGATCCCAACACATCTAACGTCTGATTCGTTTTCCTAGCATTCACCGCTCATAAATGTCTTCGAACATTTTGTGTGTTACTTCTTCTGCTGCTTGAGGAGTTGGTCTTCTGCACGAATGTCGTAGAATTATGGTCGAGTCGATTCCCCTTGCCTTTTTGCAGTTTTGAGGATATCCGGGCATGTACATTTCTCACGTGAACTGGAGGAAAGCGTTGGAACGTGGATCGAAATAGCGCTTTAGTTTCTGATTGATGGAAACACTAACCAATGCACTATCGCCGACCCCATAGTAACAGTTATTATATCATTAAAAAGCTCTCTAACTGGCTCTTACAATAACTTTCAGTGGAAATGATACATCAAGTCAATGCTTCTATCCCCCCAGGTAGGTCTAACACAAATTTACTGACCCCGGAGGGATGAAAGGCATAGTGAGCATGGGACGCGGGGATCGATTCTATATGTATTGCAGGGCGCTACGCGCGCACTACTTTATTACAAATTATAATGTCATGTAATATTACATAACATGTTATAATGGTACGATATTATTTACTATATACCATGTTACAGTATTATTATTACTAATTGTTCCATTTTAATTACATTTATGGGTAGTAGATATATCACTACACTATACTACTCACACTACTATACTACTATACTACTCACTATATCACTACGAGGTTTTGTGCTTAGCGGTTATGTTGTTCCCTAAAATTGAGGTTATAGAAAAAATGAACAGAAAATAATTTGTTGAGATTGTATGCAGAAGCGTTAATTCACCTTTTGTTTCCCAATCGATATGAAACTGTGGCGACTAGAAAAGTAGGAAAAAAAATCTATAACTACTCCTTACACTATATCCATAGACATATTGCACTGAACTTTCTATTAGGCTTTTAAACCACATAACATTTCGCACCTATTCTTCTTCTCATTTACCAATTTACTTTCTCCCCCCCCTCCCCCCCAAAAAAATGCAGTTCTAATAATTATAAATTGTTATAGAGTAGTATAGCAAATGCATTAAAAAAGCGAAAAAATAAAAAAGGAGAAAGAAACACAGAGAAAAAAGAGAGAAAAGTAAAGAAACTTCGTTATAACATAATAAATCATGCCGATTTTTCATAAGTATAGATGATTTTTCGATGACGAGAGCAGCTGAGATATAGAGAAAATAATAGAAAAGAATTGAGAAGGGCGTTGCTCTATCGTCTTAAGTCCATTCAAAGGTTTCAAAAGTTTTTGATTTTGCTTGGAAAATTGTTTGCAGCTAGAATTTGCAACAAACTGAAAAAAGACTCAAATTATTTAACATTTAGTTACTGCCTATTATTATTTTCTCATAGCAGGGTGTAATGTAAAATACAACCATAGTAATGCTGAGATATTTGCAGAACTCCGAGCTCAAGCCCGACTCCTTAGGACTCCAGGAATCTGGCTTGCCAAGCAATCGCAGCAGCAAATATCAAAAAAACATTGGAGGAAACCATCAAGTAGTGTCTTACTGAATTTCGACTGTTCAACCATTTTGGTTTTCGAAATACGAGCCTCGATAAAAAAATTGCGCGAAAGCACATTAGTGTGGCTTCAAGAAAAATAGAGTTTCATTTTAGTAGAAAATAGAAACTTAAACCTTTTAAGTAGAGATATGCTGATTCTAAATATATTCACATCAACTAATAGCGTTTGCTGTGAATTGAGATCTGCTGGTTTAAGTTTAGAAATGACCATTATTCTCACATAAAACCTACCGTATTGAATGCACATAGGCCACTATGTGTTAAGAAATACTGACATAAAAAGGAAATTAACAGTGTGAAGAAATTAAGTCAACGAAAGATTAATGAACAAGAATATTCTCACAGAAAGGAAGATCCATATAAGCTATATATTGTAAATGCAACAATAAAGTTTAAGGCCAAAGCTTCCTATTTACATCCGTAAAATCTGTTGCTTTATAATTGGTTACCCATCCTCAACTTGTTAAAAGCTTACAAAGCAAATCTGGAAACAGAACGAAATAAAAACTACGGTTGATAAAAAAAACCTGTAGACATTCCAGTAGCTCTATGTGACTGATGTATTAGTAGTTAGTTAAGTTAGAGTTAGCTTAGTCAGCAGTTAGTAGTTAGAATAATTTATAAGGATAGAAACGCGATTACTTAAAACTGTGAAATTGGAGCTGCTCACAGATAGAATCTAAAGTTATTGGTCACGGAGTGATATAAGCCAGAATTAATAGGTTTTCATTTGACCTGCAATGTGCAGAAATTGCCAGTTGCATTCGTTCATTCAGAGGACATGAAAGGCACGGGTTATTTCATGTTCTTATCTTTTTCTTTTTCTGTTCTCTTTTTTAGCGAAAGGCCACTGTTTTTAGTATACCCGGTTCTGCTGTACGAAGGGAAGGGGAATGGATTTCTCCATAGCAGTTGAGCTCTACTGGAGTACATGTGAGATTTCCTACTCAGTGAAGAAATCGAACCGCCTCCGATGTAGTTTCCATTCCCGTGATAGCAAGCTTTTGTCGGAATCGACTTACAAGGTACAATTCGCATGAACGCCAACATACGCATGTATGTGTGCATAGATTACGTATACATGGGGGCTATAAGTTAATCCGGATCAACAGATCAACAGAGACACTGATTCCATACCTTTAAGCCGCCTGCGTCTCAGGGCGAGTACATGATCCTTCAAATTCCTTGTTTAACCTCACTATCCACCACCTGTGGATGCGCCACGTAGCTATGCTACTAATCGTGTCTCAAAGTAATTCAGTGGACTAACGAGATAGTGAATTGTAAGCGCCAAGACTGATAACATTAGCAATTGCGTTTTACAACCGAAACTCTCACTAGAGCAAAATGATGTGTTAAAAAATAACAGCAAATGTGACAGCACAATATTTGCTCATTTCCCAAAGTGGTAGTTATTATAATACTGCAAAAAAGGCAGCTAACTGTGAAAAATTTAAATTTAAAACAACAATCTGTACCCAATTACAAGTTACCGCAATACAAGCAACATCAAAAATTTGGCAAATAGAAAACAGTTTTTGAAAGAAAAACAGTGTTTTTGAGAGGAAACGTAGTTTTTTTTTCTGTAGCTGATCTTTTCGCCACTAATGAAGTTCCCACCTACATGCCAACGGTGCAGTTCTTGATCGCCGTTTGTTATCGGAAAACGAGGTCCACAAGTGAATAACATCTTGTCAAGGCTGTTCAAAAAACGTACTACGATGCATAGCAAAATTTCTTGTTTGAGACAAAAAGGGCATACACATGGGTGGGAGAATCCTAGTTAATATTTGTTGACAGCATTATCATATATCATGAAAAAAAAACGGTAACGAATAGATTATGTTTGATACACTGCAGCTGAACATCAGCAAGCGCTCTTCTATTGTTGTCTCCTTGTTTTTGCTATACGAGTGATTTACAGCAACATAGGTGACATGACAGACTAGTGTTGTAATGATTCCAGATTTCTTCATAATGAATTCGCAAATACACTTTGACCACGAATATTCATTGGCAACATTGTTCATTTGTAGAATTTTAAGGCTTCTCGTTTACTTGGAACACACCACACACTATTTTTTATAACACTTCATTTTGAGCGACCTTAGAAAGGGTGACATGCCGTGCTCTCTGTGATGCTCAAATGATCAGAAACGCTTCCTATTATTTCATGAGTTTAAACGTAAACAATATAAAGCAATAGTACTACATTTAAGTAGTACCGAAGTATTCGCGAAGGTTTTCCGAGCGAACAGTGCAGGTTATTAAGACTTCGCATTAAAGGTCGGGATCCTTCATCACGGTGCCGGCGCATAGTAAAGTTTGAGGAGCATCATCTGAAAAAGATATGTGGAGTTGATCTTTCTCTAAATAGGCACTAATTCAACAATCATTTGTTAAAATTCAGTGGTGCTGAGATATTTGCGAAACTCCGAACCGCAGATGTCTGCGGTGGGGAACGAACGCGCTATTGTCATTTCCGGGGAGTAACGCGTTCGCCACCACACCATGCTGTCTTTCGTTTCGCCTGTCTCTCAGCTGGTTCTATCGATCTCTGTTAACAGAAATAACCCGTCATTGATCTGTGGAGCCCAAATCGGCAACAAAAATCTTCTTTTATTTGGAAGACACAGGAAAGGTGAAAAAGCTGAACAAATGGGAGCTGCATGAATTGAACGAGTGGCAATGAAACCATTGTCACGAAATTACTGGTTGTGAGAATTTTCGATAACCAACAATGCCGTTTTCAAAGACTTCCATTTTGAGCAATAAGGTCGGGTTTACTCCTAATTATAGCTTTTTAAACTTATGGTTCGAAATTAATTATTGCATTTGCTCCTACTATAACGACTTAGTCAAGAACCTCGGTTGGTGCAGTGGATAACACGTGAGCGCTCAGAAAGCTTCATCGCGGGTTCGAAGCGCATAGCGAAATTCGAAGAACGAGGTTTCCAGTTCTGCTCATACATCAGCATCATTAGATTGAGTTACTCTTGCAAAAACCGTCAACCTTAACGAGAGACACAGATTATCACCCTAAATTGTTGGACTATACAATTTTTCTGTTCCCTTCTGACTAGTAGGAATACTGCATAAAACTGCAAATATTGTTCGCAATTGTTCGACTTCACGTCTTTTGTGATCTGCTGTCCAATAGAAACCCTAGATACCTAAGGCGCACTGCCTAATAAAAAGAAGATCATATCGTAGTGGCAACAGATTAACATCTGCGCTGTATAACAGAACAGCGTGGAGTTAGATATTACATTCGGTCGGCGCTTCACTTCACTGGATTCGATTCGAGGCATAACTAACACCCACGTCAAGAGGACAACTGCCTGTGGAATATCGACTCGGATCAATTCGGCTCTGAAGGAAGCAAAGACGTCGGATCGTTAACTGAATAAAACTCAGTACCAACCTCGTATTTGTTTCACAAACCAAGAAACTATTGTTTCTACACTAGTTTTGTATTATCTTGCATTTTTTGTATTTCTATGCCATGCTAGAAGTCTCTGCCTATTAATGGACATGAATGAGCAGATAAAGTAAAGGGTAAAGCTCTTGGCGTTGATCAATCCCTGAAGGATGCGCCATGCATTCGACTTCATTAAGTATCGTTGGAGGTGATTGGATGTATACCTGGCCTTTACAATGACTCGCGGTGGCCGGCCGATGTATCGAGCCAGTGCTGCTATCCTCCCAGACAAGTCTGGTACCAATTTGACGACCCCGAAGGGATGGAAGGCTTGGTGGGCCATGGGCTCAGGGATCGGTTTCACGTGCGCGCCGCAGTGACGCCTCCAACCACTGCGCCACACGCGCCCCTACGAATGAGCAGAGAAAAAAGGAAATTCTAAGATATCACACAAGTCGAAGATGATTCAATGAGCGTACCTCTCGAGTGAACGGAATAAGAAAGGCGGAAAATCGCGCAGTGGATGTGGTGACAGATGGTATAAAAAAAATTTCTGCCTTGACAGGACGTGGAAGATTCATTTATGACTCATCGTTAATCGATTTCGCTCGCCCAGAAATAGACTTTAGTTCACGTTCACGATTTGATTGCCATTCACAGTAGACGTAACATTTTCTTAAAAGGTGAATGTGTTACACTCGGTCCATTAGTTCCTATTTTTACATCTTCCGCGCATGTCGCAGTGATTAGGGGTACTCAGCAATACGCATATCATCTTTGGTTTGACACCGCGTCTTGTATTATTGGACTCCCATATCAATTCAATGCGAACAATGCTACTGTAATTTCTCGGCGCTGGTCGAAAAAATTAAGGTAAATAAAATTGAACGGTCCGGATTTGGTTCACCCAAATTGGCTACACTGCACCAGAACTACTCTGCCGTTAAGTTCGGGTTTTCCTCACTGCTACAAACGCCCATAATCAATGACATCATTCGACATTGGTAGAATACAATTTTCATAGAAGCATCACGCAATATATATGTGGTCGTTGTTCGGTTTGGCGTTGTGAGCTGAACAAGCCGCCCGGAGCTCTCTCTCTGCGGCCTACTACAATTGTATGAGAGGATAAAAACGTGCTTTGAGACATAAGCTGTTCTCCACAAGTCATTGGAATGAAGAAATGTGCACACAATTTCTTCCACTGCCTAACATAGTCGATTGCATGCAGTCTTTAACTCCTAACCGTCCCTGTGGGACTGAAAACAACTAAACGCTTTGTAAATTCTCACCGACACACCAGTGTTACATTACCAATGATTTATAGGTTTCTGTTGATTGATTGGTCTAATAAATGAATTCTTCCTCGATTCGCATTGCTTCGTTTTCTTCCAACGTTATCTCGTTCAGATGAATTTTAACAGCACTATATCTCGTAGTATTCAGAATTAATTTTTTTTTGTCACGCAACGGGTTTACAGCCTCATCGTGGCTGGGATGTGTTCCTAAGTATTGGGCTGTGATGTACGGCAGGGAAGTTCCTCTCCGGGCAGGGTCTCCCAAACTAAGAAGGAGCCCGGCGTTTCCATCAGGAAGCCCAGCAAAAGGCAACCAATACCGAGATCAACCACTATCGTGGTATTAAACTAGTTCTATAGTGGTAAATCCCTCTCTGGTCTATAACGGCGACGACTGCCTGTGGTGGTGAGGACCTAGTACAAACTTTAGCAAGGCTGATCTCGGGTTTCCAAGGAACCCTAATAGCTAAACCAGCAAAACTCCGAAAAAAATGGAAATTGTGTTGCAACCACCAGAATCAGAGGGAACGGGATATCCAAGTATCCAAATGAGTAGATACTGTCACGCAACTAAGTAATCCTGGACAATTCCATGCTTGCTCTAATATGGTCAGCACTTTGGTTCACGTTTGAGGAGCGGAGCTCTTACATCATGAAATTGAAAAATTTCCTTTGTCTGTTTCGTGATGCTAAAGTAGACAACAGAGTGAAATATAACCACAATGGTGCTGAGAAAACTCATGGGCAAAACTGTGCAAAACTCTGAAACGCATGTGTTTGCAATGAGGATCAAACCCCACACTACCTTTTCCGGAGGCTAGTGCCTTCACAACTACACAGTACAAGTTCTTTGTTTGGTATTTCTCTCAGACGTGTAATAACGTATAGGTCCTATCAGCAACCGCCCGTCTACAGGATTGATCTAGAAAGCACAAATTGGTAATAAGCCCAATTAGGCTAAAGAAAAGAAAGAGAAAGAAAGAGAAAAACAAAACGAAGGACCTACATGGTGTGGTATTAAACACTATGACCCTCGCAAAGGATAAAATAGCAGGTTCGAGGATTCTATCCCTACTGCAGGCACCTGCGGCTCGGAGTTTTGCAAATATCTCAGCATTATTGTGGTTATATTTCACTTCACACACTCTCATAAGAAAAAGAATACAGTAAATACAAAAGGTGCGCACAGAGAACACAGTGTTCCAACTCACGTCGGAGAGTTTCACCAAACATGTGCTTGCACATTAGAAAACCACCTAGCTACGTCTTCACTCCGTATTGGTCAGCAAAGCTGTCTGTACATTGTCTTTCACAGTAACAACTTCCAAGCTGTTTCACAAATATTATGAAACACATTATTATTTTTACGCCTGAAAAAGAGTAAAGTTGACCACGGTTCGCCAAGCGTCAAACAAAACGATAACACTTCCGGAGACGATGTAGACTCCATCAGGAAATAAGTTGGGAGCAAGGAGAAGGTGGGATCGACCGATGTGATAGATGTAGCTTTGGAGCCGATAAAAAGAAGAGAGCAACGAGGAGAACACAGAGAAGGCGATCGGTTCGCCTACAGAACAGTGTCAGCGGCTCGATGTGGTCTCAGCGGGTTTGCTCCTTGATTCGAAACATTGCGATGCCGTGAAAGTGCAAGATCCTCATTTGGCTCGACGGCTGATGGCAGCTACAGCATTGTTAATGACTATTAATAGAGAATTTTGCTAGGGTTTCGGGCATAACTTCGAGATTAATCTGTCTATTTGTTGGAACCGGCTGCGGATCCATTACCTGTATCACTTGTAGTCCCGTTGATCGTCGAGTGACTAGAGCGGGTGCCAGTAAATCCTCCACTTTTCCCTGCCGCATGCAAGAGTAGTCCAGTGGGTTCTGCTTGCTTTAGGGAGTCTTCGAGCATCATATCTTTCTTTCAGCTTTTCGTGAAGAACTCTGACCATCGGGTCGGTAGTCTTCCTGCAGTATGTTTGATATCCCGAGGAAAAACGTTAGGGCAGGAAGAACCGTTGAGTCGAAAAGGTGGACACGGAGTCGGGTTTTCTTTGTTCTCTTCACTACATCCCCGATGCTTTTGAAAGCTCCCCAAGCCGCTCGTTTCCTTCTACTCAGCTCTGGAGCTAAGTCGTTCGTCATATTGATTTCCCGACCTAGGTAGACATAACTGGAGGATTCGGAGATATTCGTTCCGTTATGCGTGAAAGGGTCATACGAAACCAAACCGTGCTTCATCAACACCTTTTTTGTGAGATTTAGTTGAAGACCAATCTTTCTGTCTGGAAATCGGAGTGCAATCATCTTGGTCTTGTAATTGGTTGCTCTAGTTTGCGGTAGCCTGCAGCTCGTGCGATTCCACGCTAGCGTATTAGCTCGAAACTTTCTGGAGACAGACGTCTCTTGGCAACTTTTGAATTCTCAGCTTTCATGACACTAACGTGGAGATGTTCAATGGGCCGATCGTATTTCTCGTCGATGTGACTAATGAGTTGAATAAGTCCCAGTTTGTGATGGTTCCGGGAATTCGGTTTTTGAATTTAGCGGCTTTTTCCTCTTTCCGCGAGAAATAAAATCTTGCGCGAAGGAGACGGTGTTCTGATCCCGTGTAGAATTTTGGGACAAGAGTGACATCGGTTATGCAATCCTTCGATTTACTATGATGTGGTCTATTTTGTTATGGTACTCTCCACTACGAGATTCTCAGGTCCAGCGTTGAGGGTAGGGCTTCTGGAACTGCGAGTTACCGTGGATGGTCCTGGTCGCCGTGATAAACTCAGAGAGCCGCTCACCCTTTTCGTTTCATTCTAATCTGCGGGTCCCTATGTTACGTTCGTCGGACGATCTTCTTGGTCCATTCCTGGCATTGAAATCTCCAATGATGGATGACCTAGAAGAATGTATGGTCTTCTCTGTATAGCTTCTCCAAGTCCATGTAGAACGCTTTGTCTTCTTCTTCGTCATAGTTTGATGTTGGCGCGTAAAAGACGAAGATTGTCAAAGCCGATATTGATCCAAATCTTTTTAATCGTAAACGTCCGATTCGGACTGCAAACTGTTTGAATGAATCGATGTTCGTGGACAAACTCGTGTTGACGAGAACGCCGACACCGCCTACTCTACTGTCGCATGCTTCGAGGAAGAGTTCTTCTCCAGTGTCATAGAAGGCGTTGAATGGGTGGTATCGTCTCGTCTCGGCCAGGCCGATGACGTCGTACCTTATCCTTTTTGCTTGCATGAGCAAGTCTTCTATTGAGGACTCGGATGGAAGTATACGTGCATTGTAGGTACAGATCGTCACCATAGTTCTTCGTGATCCAGCGACTTCCGTTTGCCCTGAGATTTTAGCAGCCTCTCCGTACTAGTCCTACGCAACGCTGGCAAATTGGGGGCTCTTTCGGGCTCAGGGGAATGAGGCCCGTTTTTTTTTACTGTGTTTAGCGTTTTGATACCCACATATAGCTTGCTGGCCTCTGAACGTGGTGGTAGGGTATACTCACGTATAACTTACCAGGCTCTCCAGAGTGGACATGGAGCTTATTTGTTGGTGGCGACTCTAGCCGCCTCCCATATACTTCCCTGTCACTTGATTGCAGGCTTTTATCCGAAATGATTTGTGGAATACAATCCGCATAAGGCGAGGATGCATTCACACACGCATTCATGATTGTGCTTAGCAAATACAGGAAGTATGTGCAAATCGGCGCAGCAGAAACATGGAGTCCATCCCCTGGATCCACGTGCGTCTCAGGGAAGCAAATGTCGCTTTTGGTCCGCGATTAACCCCCTATCCGCCACCTGGGGGCGCACCACGTAGCCTCGCGACCAACCGGTTCGAGATCCCTCATATGAGGGAGATCCGTGGCTATCCGTAAGACAAGTGAAAGTGCTGAAGTCGTGTTGTAAAAACGTGATAATTCAGAGAGCACATAAAAGACTAAAAATTTTGCTACTGAGCTTCGTTGACCTTTCCTTGACCGCTGAGATGGCACTATAGGCGGATCTGATGGGCTTGTACTATAAATCGCTAAAAAGTCATAAAAAAACAACACTTTGCGGAAAAGCTGTAACCTCTTAATAGGAAGTAGTGAATTTCTGACAAACAAAAAATAAAGATCATTGCCCTGACGATTATTTTTGGGGTGGGAAAAGAAAAGAAAAAATGATTCCGTTAGTGAATTAATCGGTATGGGTTGTGTTATACGCTGTACATTGTGCAACACAAATGACATTCGTTCTGTTACAGCTCCCTCATTTCATTCCCAGGTCATATCAGTCGCTAACTTCTAGAACAATTCTAATTGCTATTCAATAAATCCTCTGATTCGTAACGGTAGACAGGCGCTTGGCAGCTCTCCTCCCAACGGTTTACCGCCTCATCGTGGTTGGGAGGTAGTCCTGGGTGCCGGGCTACGATGTACAGCCGTGGATTCATTCCCTCAGCGGAGTCTCTCAAGCTGAGGAGTGCGGCATTTTTATCAGGAACTCTAGCTAAGAGTAAACCAATACCAGCATACACCACTTGGTATGCAACTAGTGGCATGGTGTCAAATCTCTCTCTGATACACAAGGGTGGCTACTGCCTGTGGTGGTGAAGACCTATGGCAGACTTTGGCTGGGCCGACCCCGTGACTCCAGGGAACCACAATGGCTAAACCAGAAAAACTCCGAACAATGTGAATTAAACTGGAGCCCGCACAGTCAGTGAAAGCGGACCATCCAAGTATCAAGCGTCAGACAAGCGTTTCTCGACGGTGAAGACATGGGGAACGTTTTAGAACGGATACTCGAGGATTCAAGTGAAAAACACGCACCACTAGTGTTCAACATGTAGATGGTGAAACAACTATCGTAGTTCTGTAGATTGAAAGTGGATCCATAGATCCACACACGAATTCGATCCCTCTGTGGATAAGGGTAACAGCACAAGAAAATGAGTGAGAGAAGTGTTGTAGTTCGCAGATTTCGTTAGACTGGGTCATTATGGTATCTGTCCAATTTACGTGGTGCTTAGTTCTTAACTGTACTCAAAAGGGAATAAGGCAATCTAAGCAGCTCGATTGCACGCCTTTTTTTCGAAAATAACATCTGCTTCGCGACCCATGAATAGAAGTCCCGATATTATTTCAACACCAACCATAAGTGATAAGGTTACAAAAAAACTAGAAGAGGTCAGAATAGGAGTACTTATCTATGCCTTTACTAATTGTAATAGCATATTTGATACATATCAGCTCCAAGTCTAATTGAACACATTGAAACTCGCCATAGTAGAGCTGATAGAAACTCAAAAACTCCACTGACTAGTTTAAAAAGCGGAAATCTATCGAATGAGAACAGTCCACCACTACAAAATCCAATGGGATGTCTCGTTATCGCCTGAAACTAGTCAATCGATGAAAATATGCGTTTAAATTTTGCGCGCTAACGTGAATGCGCAATATGCACTGCGATCCCAACACGATAATACGATAGGCGAGTCGCAAGTTTCAAATTGCGATTTCCAGATAAGCGATTTGCAGTACTACGAAAGGCTTCTGTGCATTTGTTTTCAGTACCGGTTCGTTTTTCTCTTCTGTTTCCACTGGTGTTAAGCCTCCCTCCCTGTAAGTTTTTGTTTGTTAAGGTGGTAGCTTTTTGTTACAAAGGGTTCCCTTTCATGATCTCTTTGTTTTCAATCCTATACAGGTTTTGCTGAGTGTAATGGCTAACCATCTGTGTATGAGGCGTTTGTGTTTCTGTGAAGACTAATGTATTTCTGTAATGATGAATGTCTAGTGACTAGACCAATAGAAACTAAATGAAAGGCAAAGCGAGCGGTGCAGTGTGTAACGCGCGAGCCCTCGGAATGGGTAATCGTGGTTCGATCTGGCTTGTGGTCCAGTTTTTGCGAGTGTTTTTGCATCATTGTAGTTCTGTTTCATATCGTATCCTGCCTGAAAATTAGAATAGGCAGCATATAAAAGGTTGACATTGTGGCATTTCTCTGTACTAATTGTAGTTCGTCTCATTCTTTGGAAACTCCTCCGTTCCGTGCAGCCTGAATCCACTGGATATGATTTCAGTGACTAATTTTGGCCATGTCTTCGCTCACACGTTTACCATCACTGGAAGAGATGTATCGCAAACGTCCCTCATTCACTCGCCCACCAGTTCGAGCTGTCAACTCACCTCGGCTTACCGATGAGGAAGCTGATCAGCTGACTAGTCCCTTTCTGTAAGTTTTTCCTATTATTTTGTCTGCTGTTAATTGTAATGCTAAGCAGTGACTTTTCCAGGAACTACTCAACTGGCTACACGTACGCATTCAGGTAGACTTTTGCTTTTTTTCCGTCTAATGCCTTGTAGTCTTGGTTTTCAGTCAAGCGTATAACCCTGACAGGCCACCTGCATGGGAAGTTCCGAATATCAACAACAATTTATTGCATATTGAAAGTCCTGAATATGTTCCTTATCATTTCTCGGCACCCAGTCTTCTGTATAAGGTACGACGGATTAAAAAGACCGGCTTTCTATAAACGTCGGCATAAATAATTGATATATTTATTTGTTTTTTTGAACTGATCTTGTTGAACAGATGTTAGGTTGGTGTAAGTTGTCGTTGTTGTTGTTGTCGTTGTTGGTCGATGTTGACGTGGGACTCATCCACTCGTAACAGCACGGCTCTGAGGAAAGCGAAATCGCAGAAACATCCGCCATTGGCCAGCAACAACAACAGTGACAACTTATACCAACCTCGCACCAGCGCAGCATTATCGATTCATAAGAACATACAAATAAATTTTAATAAATTTGATCGTTTGAAGTTTTTTCAAGTTTTCCCAGTGAGGGAGTTGTACTAAGGTTGGTCAGAATGGAATGGCCGCTATTGGTATGGTGCGCAGTGTGGTTTTTTGGCTGCTGCATCTAATCACTATACGCCTTATGAAGGGTTTGGGACTATTGTTCTACAATCTCATCGAGGGTATTTTATGCTTAAGTGGGTTATATATTGATTTTCGCTGTTAAAAAGTTATTGAAGGAAGTTAGAAGCTTAGTATTTTCTATTTTAGTTCGGTCAATTGCTGAGTGTATATCTGTAAGTTTGTACAAAGTTAGTTCCTATCATGCTAATCACCTTCGTTCTTGCTCTTCGACGCGTGAAGTGCTGTCTCTCACCTCTTCGATGTTTTTTTGCTCCATTTTTCGGATTCTTCGTGCTCCTGGTCAGTGAAATTTTATCTTTAAAATGTTTCTCTTTATATACTGCCTCGTTATTTTTAGTGGATCTCACTATTAGTGCTTTCCGCTTGTTCCAAACTGCTCTTAAACGCTCATATTATGAACGACTAGAGGAGAAGGCCAACGAAATAAATAAGCGAGCTGTGCTATCAAAAATAGATGAGATAAAAAGACTTGAAGTTGAAGCAAGACGATTTCTTGCTGAAGTACAAACCCGGGTGAGTTTATTTTAACAACCAGCACTACGATCCGGGCACTGTATGCAGGACTACTCTGGACAGAATTGATTCCGCTGGTTCGTAATTTATTTTGTTTGCAACATTCGTGATCATTTCAGAGAGCAGCCCGTGCAAGGGGTGAACTTGTTGATGATTATGATGGAGGACAGTGCAGGTAGGTGTCTCGTATTTCTTCGATACTTTCATTTTCTTTTATAGCTAATAACTTCCAAAGAATGCATACATAGTCGTTGGATATCGGATGCCTTTTTTAGTCACATCTAGTTCATTTCTGTTTTTTGACCATTCTTGTTTGGTTGTTAGTATGTTTTTTTTTCTCGTAGTTATATGCTATAATTTTGTTCACAGTAGAAGTAGTCCTAGAGATGACAACGCTGCATATTATAGTAATCATGACAGTGGCAATAATCGCTACAATTTGCGTCGTCGTGTGGTAACTGCAGATACCGACTCTGAAGACGATATTTCGAGGTAAACTTTAAGTTCTTAGAATACTCCCACTGACCAAAATACCTAGCGTTTTTAGGAACAAAGGAAATACCAGCTTTGGTTTATCGAAACGATTGTTGCCTCTTAATGGAAAATCTCAACCTCACGGGGTTTCTTTCCATTTCATTGTTTTTAGTCTTCCAAAAAAAAAAAAAGATTACGACAAATGTTTAAGACTTATCGTATTGCTGCATGGCTTGGATCTACCGCTTCTTCTTTCGTTTACTATGTGTTGTATGTTGTGCATCTCCTTACTGTATCTGTGAAGAAATCATATGATGGCATGTACAGAGTGTAAGTGAAATTTCTGACTATCCACACCATCTTGAATTTTTACTTCATATTTAGGTTATCTTACTTTGTTCCCTCTATTATGTTGTCAACGGCGCGTGCTTCGCCAATACTTCGGTCAAGGGCTGGTCGTCGTGGTGCTCTGTATTCCCGAGATGCCTATTTGACAAGGCGCACAGTTTCCTTGTAAGTGTTGTATTGCTGTTTTCGCAGTAGTAGAAACTGCTACCGTTGAAGAATTTATACTCGCTTTTTAATACTTAGTGGACGACCGGCATTGAGTTCCTAGTTCACGATGTCGAAAATAAGGATTCCTTTCAACCTCGTACGAACGTATTTCCCTTTTACGGTGAACGTTATTGTTTGAGAACTCACTAGTATGTGCAGATTTATACCACCGAGAGACAATATTTCCCGTTTTGATTGTTGCCTATATGCAGTTTTCTGCGTTTTCGTTTCTAGTCTAAGTCCATATTCCGGCTAGCGAAACTGAATAGAGGAATTTCTATCCTGTAAGACACGTATGTGTTCCACTATAATTTTTTGCTCACCGTTTTGAAAATTCATTTTCACCCATATAGCGATAAAGTAAAGCATTTTCTATATACCTTTCAAGTGACAAAGTTCTCAATTATTATAAATGAATAGAAGAATGAAGCTCCCGGTGTTGAACAAACCCTGAGGGATGCGCCATGCATTCGGCTTCATTAAGCATCGTTGGAGGGGATTGAATGTTTATCTGGCCTTTACAATGACTTGCGGTGGCCTATCGATGTATCGAGCCAGTGCTGCTATCCTCCCCGATAAGTCTGATACCAATTTTCCGACCGCAGAGGGTTTGAAGGCTTGCTAAGCCACTGGCGCTACATACGTGTCTTCGTATTTATAATAATTCTCGGCAAATCTCCGTCATATTCAAAGATCATCATCCGTTGTTTCCTCATAACATTATGGCTTGTAAGTTTTTAAAATGTCTCTTAGACTGATTCTCATTCAGCGATAAAAAGGCTTCTGAGCAAACGGTATCTCCCATTGTGGCACAGTTCAAATCGCTCTGCTTCTCCATTTTGTACACTCCCAGTCGTGCTTTTCTGTTTATAGTGTTTGCTGGTGCCGATCTCCTTCGTTGGGTGTACTCAAGGTATGTTTCCATTTCACTATTGGCTTTTATTAAAACGTCATTATTATAAACATTACTCCTTACTTATTCGTTGTTGCTTATCTGTTTTCGTTTGTCCTCGGCTAGTCACGTTATCACATTCTTTTTAATACTAATTCTTGATTGATTATTGTGGTTGTATTTCGCTTATTACCCTGCCATAAAAATTATAGAAGCCAGAAAATAAAATGTAAACATTTTGATCGATAGAACTAGCTGAGAGGCAAGCGAAGCGAAGGACCCTCATGATCTGGTGGTGAACGCGTTACTCCACGGAAAGGACAATAGCGCGTTCTTTCCTCACCGCAGACACCAGCGGTCTGGAGTTTTGCAATTATCGCTATTATAACAACCACAAATATTGTGGTTGTTATAATAGCGTTTACTTTTTGTTTGCTGCCTATTAAATTTCTTCACTACAGGGTATTATGCGAAATACAACCACGACAATGCTGATATATTTGGAGAACTCAGGAACGAAGGTGTCTGTGGTGGGGAACGAACGCGGTATTACCATTTCCGGGGTTAATAGTTCCACCTCACCACATCTTGCGGGTATTTCGTTTCGCCTGTCTCTTGATAGCCGGCAGGAAGTGCAGGGTAAACATTGTGGTTTCAACTGCAGTCTCAGCTTAACTGGATTCAATGCCGATGTGTGCTCACCAGATCAATCCCGTTGACACATGATTGCTGATTGCACTAATCGATAGAAAACTTGCTCAGAGACAGGCGAAACCAATGTGCCCCATGGTGTGGTGGTGAACGCGTTATCCCTCGAAAAGGCTAATATCGCGTTCGTTTCCCACCACAGACACCTATCGTCCGGAATTTTGTAAATATCTCACCATCGTTGTGGTTATTATAACGGTGATTTCTAACACCGGATTGCTGTTAACCTAGCATGTCCTAATTGTGTACATGAACTGGTCCTAAGTTCGCAGAAAAACGTAGCTTCTAGTACAATATTAATTTCCGAATGCACCTGGTGGGATTTTTTCGAATATATACCCTGATATGGAACTGATGAGTGGACTCTTCATGGTTTCTGCAGAGAATTTTAGCTCTCAAGTCGCTTCTAGTTCTTTTAGTTACGATGCTTTCGTCTAGCAGGGTAGCTCTAGAGGTGTGCAAATGACATCCGTGTCTACACCATATTCTGTTTTTATCTTTTAGGATTTCTTTGTGTTTTGGGTGGCTATGGGACGTTTTTTGGAACACTGCTTGTGCTTTCCTTTCCAGGTGAAGTTTTCTAGCCTATTGGTCATTTTTTTTTGAAATTATATTTAGGAGTTATTGCAACTATATTGTAGTATACCATTTGCTGAGGCTTCATCTCCCTGAGAAAAGGAATCGAACTGCTAAACAGTTAGGCTTCACATCGGGTAGCCGAAATGAGTACCTTTTGGTAAACAAACTCCGTTAAAAGGAGTGGTAATTTGAGAAAACTTTGGTGTGGTGTTCTGTGGAATCCACGAGTAAAGAAACAAATTTCATCATCATCGACGTCATGGGCGTGGCAGGCTTTCAAATTGTTTAAGCCTCATTGATTTGGATCGAAGGAAAACTTGTACGAGATGTCATTGAGGTCAAGTCATGCTCTTAAACTCTTGCATCAGAACTGTATCAGTCTTAAGTATAATACATTTTTATGTCTCTTTTGTAGTCGCGGTGAAGTCACTTAAAGGGGTGTTATCATAGGAAGAAGGCAAGTAAAATTTATTACTTGTGTAGAATATATTCATAATGTTAAAACGTTGAGTGGATTTTTTTTAGGAATTACAGGCAGAAAACTACATCGCAGTTTTTTTATTGAATTTTTGTTCAAATGACTCAGCGAGGATCGTAGTATCCTTGTGATTACAGTGTTGTTTGACACCCTCCACAGTAACATTATTTCATGCTTAATTCGATGACCACTCCATTCTTGCAAAATATGGTTGAATGGTAGAGCCAAAAATATCTATGATGAAGAGAGGAGAGAGAAAGGTACAGAACTAGTGAAGAATGGGATCATTTTCCGGACGTCGTTCATGGACTAAGGAAGGCCATGTAAAAGTCCGCGAATTACTTGGCACATCATCACTTCATTAAATACTGATGCTAATTGAGTCCATCAGTTGTGCTCCAATCTAAATCCACATGGCATTTTAAAGGAAGAGTGCTCAAGGATTATCTTTGTCGAAATAGCTTTTCAAGGAGAGTGGTGATCTTGGTTATTTTCTTCTAATAGGAGAACATTCTACGGAAAGGTTATTCAAGTCACCCGTGGGTACTATCTCCAATTTGTCCCAAAAATTGTAATGGTTGACTAAAACAGGAAAAGACTAGGTACTGTCAGTCAACGGCTTATCTCCATTAAGAGGTAAATTTGCTTTTTGCAGGAATTGTTGGCGACAACCCTAAACTATTTCATTCAAGGTTTTGATTTCCTACTCGAACCTGCTCTGACTGGTCATGGAATCTCTGGACAGCCTGGGTCCCCTTACTCAGTATATAAAGATTCTTCGTGGGCTATATACAAATTTCACAGCCAAGATGTCACCATTTTACAGTGTTATTAAATTTGAAGTCAGAGGAGATGTTAGGCAAGGAGATAAAATCTCGTGAAATTTGTGTGCTACGGCCATAGTGAACGTGATGCGAACATTGAAATGGGACAAGAGACCGATGAAAATCGGTAGTTGGCAACTACACCATTTTAGCTTTGCTGATTAGATAGTTGTTCTTGTAAATAAATTCATTAAACAAACGGAATGAATGTTAGCCGAATTTGGTAACGATTTTGGAAAAATTGATCTTCAACCAAATCTCACAACAACGATGTTCATAAAGAACGGATTATTTCATTATGCCTTACTCACGCACAATGGTAGAATATTCCAAATGCTCCAGTTATGTCTATCTAGATAGGGAAATCAACATGATGGGCGACATGGATCTAGTGCTGTGCAGGAGAGAGAATGGGGCTTGGGGAGGTTTCAAGAACGTCGAGATTGTAGTGGAGAAAAAAAAGGACGATACTGGGGTATCCCGTATCACACAAATAAGGGAATGGTTTCTATACGCTCAAGTGTCGAAGATAAGGTGGACCGGACACGTATGAACGGCAAGCGATAAACAAGAGCCGTCAGTGACTGAATTTCTCGGGATGTCAAACGTGCTACAGGGAGACCACGGACCCAATGGTCAGAGTTTTTCACGAAAACTCTAGAGCAAAGATGTGATTCTCAGTGAGTCCATAAAGCGAGCAGAACCCACTGTGCTTTTCTTGCCTTTTTATGTGCGAGCCTGAACTGGCTATTCATGTGCCATAAGATCTCATTCTTAATAAGATGTTTTTATACAATAAAGGTGTTTGCCTTCTCACTAGGGTCAGTTTATTTTTAGCGACCGGCTACCTGTACGGAATTTTATATTCGTTAACATTTACTTTGTGAACCTTTCTGGTCCTAAAAGCAGGGTTCACCTTTGAATGCTACATGTATACATTCACCTTCTCATTACTTGAGCTTTCCATAGAATATGGGAAACTGCAAGTTGTTTATGTGTACACGGCTGACTGAAAAGGGTAATGGAAAGGTGATAGGTGCGACATTAGGAAAAACGTATTGGATTGGGTTGTGAGAATTTTTAGATTGAAACGATTTGTCTTTTTAATGATTAGAAAAGATTGAATAAGTGTTGGTAACACACTTGGATACTCGAATGGCTCGTCCTCACTGGTTTTGTGTGCCCCAGAATAATCTGCATTTTTTTGGAGTCTTCCTGGCCTAGCCGTTGTGGTTCCCCGGAGTCTCGGGGTCAGCCAGGCCAAAGTCTGCCCCAGGTCGTCATCACCACAAGAAGTCGCCGCCTTTGTGGAACACAGGAGGATTAACCATCATGCCACTAGTTGGTAGCAAGACGGTGACAGGTCCTGGTATTGTTTTACTCTTGGCTGGGCTTCCTGATGGTGACGCCGGGCTTCTTCTCAGATTGGAAGACACTGACATAGGTGTTGATCCTCAAATGTACATCGCAGCCCGACATCCGGTAACACCTCCCAGTCGCGATGAGGCGGTAAACCGTTGGGAGCATAGTAACACACATCATTAAAAACAGAATGTGAGCACCAGAATAAGAAATGAAGAGTGAGAAATTGAGGAGATCGTAGAGAACGTATTATGGATTATCCTGGACCACCAACGTGGAGCTAATGCTGTGAGGGTACTTATGAGGGAACTATGAGTAGCTATGCGATCTCATGATAGCTTAAATGTGACCCAGCATGTCCTCAGGAGTGGGATGATTTCTGAAATAGTGAAGACTAGTCGAAAGTACTGATGTCCTGGGATCTCTAACAAAGTGGAAATGCCTGTTTGCCCATGTTTGTCGGAGCTCTGTTGTGTTAATGAAGGTGCTTGACCCTTAGATTTCACACCGCTTCTAAGCGTTATTTCTCAAGATTCAATAAATAATGTCATTGCATGTATGTACGTAATGTACCTATGTATGTATGTATGCATGTATGTATATATGTGTGTATGTATGTGTATGTATGTATATGTATATGTCTATGTATATGTATGTATATGTGCATATGTATGTATGTAATGTATGTATGTACGTAATGTATGTATATATGTATATATACATATAAATTGGGCGCTTGTGGAGCAGTGGTCGGAGACGCCGTGCAACACACGCGGGGAATCGATCTCCGCGCTCGTAGCTCACCAAGCCTTCCAACCCACGGCGTCGACATATTGGTGCCATACGTGTCTGGGAGGATAGCAGCACTGGCTAGATACATTGGTATGCTACCGCGAGTCATTGTAAAACCCAGATATGCATTCAGTCACCTCCAACGATACTTAATGAAATCGAATGAATGGCGCATCCCTCAGGGATTGCTCAACGCCGAAAGTTTTATTCTCTATCTTTAGATAAACGTGTAAATAGTCTGAGTACTCCGGTCGGCACCCTGGTTTGCTTTCTCGAATGACTGTAGGCTGCTTGAAACCAGTCAGAGGCGGTTAATTCTAAGTGTTTTTTAGGACATTACTGGAACCAACTCCAACGAACGCTCTTGCGACAGGAAACGAAGCCTGTTTCTTGTTCTGTACTTCTAATGCTGGACCAGCTTTCTTAGATGCCGGTCTTCACCGTCTTCTAGAAATAACCAATCGCATCAAATTTCATGTGATCACCTTACAGAGGAAGAAAGATGTGCACTTGTGATTAGTAGTAGTCACTTAAATCATTGGAGCTTTGTTATGCATGGGAAAACATTCCGTCGCGAAATGTCGAAGCCATGCTTTCTTTTTTACCTTTCATTGCTATTCCTCAGATTATTGGCTAGTTTTACCAATGGCTTATCACGAAAGCTTTGTTTTCGTCGTCGCGAGAAAGCTGGATCATCCATTTCTTTCAACTTCTCCGGTTCACTATTCTTGTTCAACATTTTCTCAACACCAGGCTCCTGAAACATTAAAAATAAGAACGGAAGCCATTCTATCATCTCTCGTGAACTGTAAGGTTTTACGGTCTCATACCTTTATGTCAAACTTCTTTTGATGTACACAACATCGGGTAATACTCGACTCTGTAGAGTTGTCCTCTCTCGTGAGCTGAGTATCTATAAATTTTATTGTGAGACCAGTCGTTTTTTGGCTCAAAAATTGTGGGAAATGAACCCGACTCAGATCAACACATTAGCCGGAGATAAGGGGCCACGTCACATGTGATGATACTTTCCTATAGTCTACGTGGCAACGTCTTGTTCCGGCTACCTCCAACATTGCAATGGAATCGACTCGACGAACATTCCCAGACATTCATAATAAATACGTAGAATCCTCAAGCAGAAGCCTAGACGAGACGCAAAATTCTCGAAGATAATCAGGTACGGTGAATTTGAGGAAAAAAAGAATCGAATCCAAGAACTAGCGGAATACGCAAAAGTAGGTATGATGACAGGTCGTGTAAAATACAAAATGAATAAACAACAAGTGTCATATTGAGGCGTTCTCCATTGCTTCCTGTTTTTGGTTAATGGAATTTACCTAAAATGTTTCAAGGCCCGCGCGAGGGTCGTCGCAACAACATGAAAATCATTACCGCTTTGCTTTTGTTCTCCATGTGTACGTAGAAGAATAACTACCCAGTTATTGTCTCTCGTAGAACATCTGTAAACACTACGCTCCATGAGCCCTGCTAACAATGGGTTTTGGTTTAAACATAGCGCGAAAAGCTATTCGTCTAGGATGTCTATTTATGAAACACTGTAGTTAAAATGCCTGAGAAATGGGATATGGTGCAATTAACCGCATTTCGTTCAGGAACTAACGAAAACCAGTTCTTCAGACAGATAGTCGGTGAGCGCGCAGAAGTTATTCATTGCATCATTGGCGATAATTCATCAATTGGTAAAATCGCAAGACGATTATGCCTAGCTAAGGGTGAAGCAATTCCAGGATCTACCACTATCCTGGTATTTAACTAGTCGCAGGGTGGCAAATCTCTTTCTGATCTGCGACGGCTACGACTGAATCTGGTGGTGAAGACCTGGGCATACTTTGGGAAGGCTGACTTCGGAATTTCAAGAAACTACAATGGCTTGTCCACCTGCTACACATAGCAGACATTCAGTGGACGGTGCATTTTGTCGAAATGCATGTGCAGTAAAAAACACGCTCCCATTCCATGCACTTCTGCATGTCCAAATTTTCTAGGAATCCTTAACCCGTCGCACAGGTCGAAATTTGTGGTCAACGGATGAACACTTTATGATGCAAAGGGGAGTTAATCAAGTACACGACGCACGCCAGACAAGTAATGGGTGCCAAGTCAGCCTAACCACAGTTGCGAATTCGCGGGCATTAGACGTCGCTTATTGGCTCTCCCCGCATAGTATGCAAACCAAACAGAAGACCCGGCGAGTTAATATCAAAAATCCAACTATATGACTTTGTAAGAAAGTCACAGTTTCTTTTAATTTTTAGAGCCTACAAGTTACCATATCCACTGTGAGCATTCCAGCACTTCTCGCACTGGAATATTTTTCCCGTTATTTTTTTCCTCGCCGTAGTTGGTGTATGTACTGAAATTGGAATCCGAACGGCAACTCAGAAAATAAGCAATGATCAAGTATTTTATTTTATGAGAACGCTGAGGCGAAAGGAAGAGTGGTTGGAGCCTCTGGACCGCGGCGATCGCTGAGAGACCGTGAACAACATTTGCTTAGATTAGCGGATATTTCAGTGATGAACCGTGCAACCTAGTCTGAACCGAACAAGGACGAGCATCCGAAAAACGTATCGCTATTCTTCACTAACACGCTGCGTCATCTGTTTGCTTTTAGGATACAAGGTTTCTAATCAATGGATAACCACTAGAACTATGCTAGTACACAACTGTTACATGTTAATATCACACAATCTAAAACCGTCTTTCTATTCTTATCTCGTTCTTCTGTTTGTTACAAATTTTCCGACAGCGTAATCGGTGTTGTAGTCCTTTCCGGCGTTTAAATGTCCGAGAATAAAAAACTTTGAAAACACTTCAAACATCTGCGCTGACTGCCTCCTCTAGGTGGCAACAGAACGTACTTATTCAGTACTCCGATAACTTCATCGATCGGTGAGGTATTTGATAATGCTGATCATCATGTGACGTGTAGTTTTAAAACGGAAGACGGTCAAGTGCCGAGAAAGGATTAACAGCCGTACGCGTCAAGGCAATGAAAGGTAAAAAAGAAAGCATGGCTTCGACATTTCGCGACGGAATGTTTTCCCATGCATAACAAAGCTCCAATGATTTAAGTGACTACTACTAATCACAAGTGCACATCTTTCTTCCTCTGTAAGGTGATCACATGAAATTTGATGCGATTGGTTATTTCTAGAAGACGGTGAAGACCGGCATCTAAGAAAGCTGGTCCAGCATTAGAAGTACAGAACAAGAAACAGGCTTCGTTTCCTGTCGCAAGAGCGTTCGTTGGAGTTGGTTCCAGTAATGTCCTAAAAAACACTTAGAATTAACCGCCTCTGACTGGTTTCAAGCAGCCTACAGTCATTCGAGAAAGCAAACCAGGGTGCCGACCGGAGTACTCAGACTATTTACACGTTTATCTAAAGATAGAGAATAAAACTTTCGGCGTTGAGCAATCCCTGAGGGATGCGCCATTCATTCGATTTCATTAAGTATCGTAGAGGCTCGTAAAACAACGAAAGTATACCACTTCACTGGAATTAACACTACTAGGTGCTAGAATGGAAGTGTTGGCGAAAATGATGATGACAATGCATGAAACAACGTAAAATCAAAATGTAGTGTCAATTTACCGACACGACAAATTCCTGAGCTGAGATATTCAAACAGAACTGTGGTTACAATGTTCTAATTCATCATAGGAAATGTCAGTTTGTCTACTGGGATAGAATCGTCCCATCGTGTTGCAGCCTAGCAAAACAATGATATATTCATAATGATAAAAACAATAGAGTAAACAAATAAGAATGTGATCGGGGTTGACTCTAGCATGAAGAATATTACATGTCGCCTGATTTGTAAAGTGATCCATGTACACGGAGACGATAAAGCGACGTGTACTCCGCACCATAGTTGCTCGTAACTTCCATCTCGATGATTTTCACGGGATAGTCCGGTTGAGTCTGACAAGTACGAAGAAGTGTGGTAGATTTATTATCACTTCACGACAAAGACTTCGCTCACATAACAAAGTGGTTGTGAGTACGAAGATCCCGCCGAAATCAAAAATAAACCTGTGACGAAAAACTATGAAACCACGAATTGTTCGAGTAATCTTGAACCTAACACACACGATTCGCGTTAGTAATTCATGCTTTCTCGCGAGAAATTTTTTGTCGCTTCAAATCAACAAAAATCGAAAATGTTGAAAATGTAATGCAAGATCTATATACAGCGCAAGGTTTCGGTAAATGCAGTGCTGATGAGGATGCGCTTCATAAAAAACGATATTGCATCATGTGCACTTGATTTCAATCCCACTAATTCCTGAGATAAGTGCAAAAACAAAATTTACCAGATGCATAGAGAAAACCGAATATACTCCTGAACACATTAACAAGAAAGAAATAAGAATTTGAAGCCGCCGTAGTGATTCTCCATATTATGCTATGGCGGTACAACTTTCCACTACGCCAGTACTCATCATAAATTGAGTTTAACGATTTCGCATAAACCTGAAATAGGTGGCAGTTTGCCGTGTCAAAAACAGAACTAGAGTGATTACTTACCGCGTCAGGATCGACAAAACTTTGTGCATACTTGTTCACTTTCTCTTGTAACTCTGAGACTAAAAGAGCAGGTTTTATATTAAATCATTTCAGCGATGCAAATCACTAAACCGTTGCATCAACACTTACCATCACGTCCCAAAATAGTCACTCCATGATTAGTACCATAACGGAAAAAGAGAAAAAGAAGGAAAAACGGTAGCAACCACCAAACCCATCTATGACGTCTAAAAATGAACATTCTTCTCAGGTAAAAAAAAAAACGTGTGGAGTAGCACCACTTTATAGTACAGCCTTATCTGACAGAAAACTCTTTTTGGTCTACTGTATACACAGCTCGTCTGTACATTGCTTGCAAACATAACAAACCCTTTCTGGCTTTCTACATGGCTACAATCGCTCATAGGGAAGTTTGATTAAGAAAAGACGACTTCTGCGAGGTCCAGTTCTTACAACTCAACTAGTACACAATTACCAAAACATTGCTGATAAAAACGAGCAAAAAAGACTTAAGCCTCCACTCCGTCAAGGACGTTGGTCCTTTTGAAATCACTGCACATTTTTTGCAAACTTACCAACGACTGTTTTCATCAAGTCACACATCAAGCTGCATTTTGGCATACTTGTGCTATCCACAAGTGCTATAATGATTGGATAATTGTCGTAGGTTTCAAACCAGGGTGACTTCGTTCTACTTCTTACACCACCGTTCCTTTACTATAAGGAAGCAGAATTTTCACGCATCAGTTTCCATTAAATAACCAAGTAGTGTAGTAACAGCCCAATAGAAAAGGTTGTGTGTGGTACATGCTTCCCATGAGTTTTAATGCACACATCTTCCTGGTGAGTTATTACATCCGACTTCGCACCTGATAACTGAAACAAAATCTTAAATCACTCCTCACGATCTTTCCCTTTCATACTTGCTATATGATTGTCAGTTAGAGTACCAGCTGTTGTCTCGTTGATCCTCGAATGAGTCAAGCGCGAGCCAGTAAATGTTCCATTTCTCCCTGTCCCGTGCAAGAAAAGCACAGTGGGTTCTGCTCGCTTTATGGACTCACTGAGAATCACATCTTTGCTCTAGAGTTTTCGTGAAAAACTCTGACCATTGGGTCCGTGGTCTTCCTGTAGCACGTTTGACATCATGGAGATAGACGCCTCTTGGTGGCTTTCGAACTCTTAGCTTTCATAGCGCTAACGTGAAGATGTTGAATGAGTTGATCGTATTCCTCATCGATGTTGTCGACAACGGCGTCTTCCCAACAGCCGATTAATGAGTTGAATAAGTCCCAGTTTGTGGTGGTTCTGGGACTTCGGTTTTTGAATTTAGTGGCTTTTTCTCCTTTTCGTGAGAAATAGAATCTTGCACGAACGAGACGGTGGTCTGATCCCGTGTAGAATTTTGAGACAACAGCGACATCGGTTTGGCAAAACTTCCTATTTACTATGATGTGGTCTATTTCGTTATGGTACTCTCCATTGAGAGATTCCCACGTCCATCGTTGACGGTGAGGCTTCTGGAATTGCGAGGTACCATGGATGGTCTTGGTCGCCATGATAAACTCAGAGAGCCGCTCACCTTGTTCGTTCCATTCTAACCCGCGTGTCCCAATGTGACGTTCCTCCGACGTTCTTCTTGGTCCAGTCATGGCATTGAATTCTCCAATGATGAATTTGAAGAATGTATGGTCTTTTCTGCAGAACTTCTCCAAGACTATGTAGAAAATTTCGACTTCTTCTTCGTCGTAGTTTGATGTTGGCACGTAAACGACGAAGATTGTGAAAGCCGGTATCCACATCCTGTTAACCGTAAGTGTGCGATTCGATTTGTCAACTGTTCGAGTGAATCGATGTTAATTAACAAACTCGTGTTGACGAAAACGCCGACGCCGTCGACTTCTCTACTGTTGCATGTTCCGAGGAACAGTTGTTCGTCGGTGTCATAGACGGCGTTGAATGGGTGGCGTTGTCTTCTTTCCACCAGGCCGCTGACGTCGTACCTTATCATGCTTGTTTGCATGAGCAAGTCTTCTGTCGAGGGCTCGGATGCACGTGTACGTGCATTCTAGGTACAGAACGTCACCATAGTTCTTCGTGATCCAGGCAGTTTCCATTGGCCCTGAGGTTTAAGCAGCCTCTCCGCGAGGATTCTGGCACGTACTTCAAGGTTTTCCCGCTCACGTCTCTGCGTCCTATGCGTGCCTAGTGGGGTATTTGGTTTGCCGACTAGGTGTTTTTTTATGCGGGAACAGAGGGGTCTGCCCGTTTCGCCAATGTATTCGCTTCCGCACGCCTTAAAGGAGTTCAGATAAACTGTACCCGATCCCGTGCAATCACCCTCTCTACCATTCACCTGTCTCACCTGTAGCTCCGTTGATCGTCGAGTGACTCGAGCGGGCGCCACTAAATCCTCCATTTCTCCCTGTTACGTGCAAGAGTGGCCCAGTGGGTTCTACTCGCTCTAGAGACTCACCAAGCATCATATCCTTTTTCCAGGCTTCTCGTGAAGGAATCCGACCATCGGATCGGTGGTCTTCCCGCAGTACGTCTGACATCCCGAGGAATCCAGTCACTAACGGCTCTTGTCCGTCGGTTATCATTTATACACATTACGTGTCCGGCCCACCTTATCTTCGACTGTTTGGCGTATAGAACGACTTCTTTGATTTTTAATTGTTGATGCAGGTCGAAGCTTCGGATCCCATCCTTTACTTGCATGACGCAGGATACTCTTAGCATCGCCCTCTCGACCTCGCGTTCGATGACGCTGAGTGATCTTTCATTCTGCTTGCGCAGCGACCAGGGCTCTTGTCCGTCGGTTATCATTTATACACATTACGTGTCCGGCCCACCTTATCTTCGACTGTTTGGCGTATAGAACGACTTCTTTGATTTTTAATTGTTGATGCAGGTCGAAGCTTCGGATCCCATCCTTTACTTGCATGACGCAGGATACTCTTAGCATCGCCCTCTCGACCTCGCGTTCGATGACGCTGAGTGATCTTTCATTCTGCTTGCGCAGCGACCAGGTTTCTGACGCATACGTTTGGGCAGGAAGAACCGTTGAGTTCAAAAGGTGGGCACGGATTCGGGTGTTATTTGTTCTCTTCACTACATCCTCGACGCTCTCGAAAGCTCCCCAAGCCGCTCGTTTCCTTCTGCTCAACTCTGGAGCTAAGTCGATCATCACAATGATCTTCCGATCTAGATAGACATAACTGGAGCATTCGGGAATATTCGTTCCATTGAGCGTGAATGGATCAATGGAAACCAAACCATTCCTCATGAACATCGTTTCCGTCAGATTTAGTCGAAGACCAATCTTCCTACAGGCTTCATCAAAGTCCGCAAACATACGTTCCGATTGACTAATGTCTGGTGTTATAAGGACGATATCGTCAACAAACCGAAGATGGTGTAACTGCCGATCATCGACTTTCACTCCCATATTATCCCATTCCTATGTTCGCATGACGTTCTGGAGGGTGGCTGTAAATAATTTTGGCGAGATTGTATCGCCTTGCCTAACTCCGCTTTTGACGTCAACGTTAATATCATTGTAGAATGGTGAAATTTTAATTGTGAAAATTTTGTACAGCTCACGAAGAATCCCTACGTACTACGTGGGGACTCCTTGCTTACCAAGGGCTTCCATGACTGCTCCTATCTCAATTGAATCAATGGCCTTCTCTAAATCGATGAAAGTGAGACAGAGCGGTCTTTTGTACTCTCGCGGTATTTCAATGAGCCTTGTTAACGTGTGAATGTGGTCCATGGTACTAAATCCTTTTCAAAATCCTGCTTGCTCACATGGCTGTCCTTCGCCCAGTGTTCTGTCTATCGTGTCTAGGATGACTCGAGTGAAAGGTTTGTAGACAGCAGACAACAAGCAGATTGGTCGATAGTTGCCTATATCGTGTAGTTTACCCTTCTTGGACAACAACACGGTCTTGTTGGTCTTCCACTGAGTAGAGACCTTGTATTCAGACAGGTAACGCATGAAAAGCCGAGCCAGTGTGTTTACGAGAACTGGCGGAATGTTCTTCAGGTGTTCTTATCCTCTCCGCCTCTGATGCTGTTCGATCTTTCACCGACGAAATGACATGTCGGATTCCGGAAGGGAGAACCGGTGGAACAACATATCGAACCTCTTTTATTTTATAAGACGAGAGGTGGACGTGACTATCGAAGAGATCTCAGTAGTAACCATGAAGGATTTTCTCCATTGCCTTTCTAGACGCTGTTATTGCTCCGTATTTGCGTCGGAGTGCAATCATCTTGGTCTTGTAATTGGTTGCCCTAGTTGGCGGTTGCCTGCAGCTCGTGCAGTTCCACGCTGGCGTATTAGCTCAAGAGTTTCTGGAAACAGACGTCTCTTGGTGGCTTTCGAACTCAGCTTTCATAGCGCTAACGTGAAGATGTTGAATGAGCCGATCACATTTCTCGTCGATTTTGTCGACAACGGCATCATCCCAGCAGTAGACTAATGAGTTGAATAAGTCCTAGTTTGTGGTAGTACTGGAACTTCGGTTTTTGAATTTAGCGGCTTTTTCTCCTTTTCACGAAAAATAGAATCCTGCACGAAGGAGAAGGTCGATTGATCCCGTGTAAAATTTTGGGAAAACAGCAACATCGGTTAGGGAAAACCTTCGATTTTCTATGCTGTGGTCTATTTTGTCATGATACTGTCCACTAGGAGACTCCCACTTCCAGCGTTGAAGGTGGGGCCTCTGGAATTGCGAGTTACCATGGATGGGTGCACAGTCTTGGTCGCCGTGATAAACTCAAAGAGCCAGTCACCCCGTTCGTTCAATTCTAATCCGTGGGTCCAATGTGACGTTCCTCAGACGTTCTTCTTGGTCCAGTCTTGGCATTGAAATTTCCAATGATGACCTTGAAGAATGTATGGCCTTCTCTGTAGAACTTTTTCAAGCCTACGTAGTACGCTTCGACTTCTTCATCGTCATAGTTTGATGTTGGCGAGTAAACGACAAAGATTTTCAAACCCGGTGTTGATCTACATCTTTTTAATCGTAAACGTTCGATTCGGGTTTTAATCTGTTCGAATGAATCGATGTTCATGGACAAATTTGTGTTTGACGAGAACGCCGACTCCTCTACTGTCGCATGCTCCGAGGAAAAGTTCTTCTCCGGTGTCATAGACGGCGTTGAATGGGTGGCGTCGCCTTGTCTCGGCCAGGCCGATGATGTCGTACCTTATCCTTCTTGCTTGCATGAGTAAGTCTTCTATCGAAAACTCGTATGCAAGTGTACTTGCGTTGTTGGTGCAGATCGTCAGCATAGTTCTTTGTAATCCAGGCAGTCTCCATTGGCTCTGAAATTTAGTACCTTCTCCGCATTCGTCTTACCCAACGCTGCTGAATTGGGAGCTCTTTCGGGATCAGGAAAATGAGACCAGTTTTTTTTTACTGTGTTTAGCATTTTGATACCCACTTATAGCTTTCTGGGGTCTGAACGTGAGGCTGAGTATACTTACGGGTAGCGGTTTACTCGGTGGCATTTCAATTACGTTTACCGAATTCTCCAGACCCGCCCTTCTTATGCAGCGTTTTATAGCTGCGCTTACATCATTTGAGATGAATGTTTATAAAAAACGAAATCTTTTTATCGCTAAAGTTGTCGTTTGGTGGTCTAGCGTTTTACCTACACCTATACCAAGCTACAGTTTCGTGGCCATTAGAGATGGATATTTGCCGTGCCAAATTTCGTGGCTCCTCTATCTGTTTTTCCCCGTGCACACGTTGGTTGCTGTTCGAAACATGTTTCTTACAAGCGCTCTTTTCGTGTGAGAGGGGTGAGAGAAGATGTAATAAACCAAGGTCTTTTTACTACTTGGCTTTCGGTACCACTTCGTAATGTAGCTATTATCTTACAGGTTAATTTGGAACTTCAAGAATGGCAGCCAGTTTTCTTTCGGTTTCTCTCGGGTGAACTTGATATACTCTAACTGTTCATTCAACAACTCAAAACATTTGCCCATCTCCTCTTGTGCGGAGCGGATGACAAAACAATCATTCATATATACATAACACAATTATTCATACACACAATAATTTAACGTGTTGAAACTGTCGATTTCGATGAGTTACTGGTTACTGAGTAACCATCTGACGACATAACAGATTCACTAAGTGATGAAAAAGCAAAAGAGAAATCCACCGCTTTTCAATCAGACTGGAGATAATTGTTTAATGAGCGATCGTACATAACTCTGTCCTAGTATCATGGTTGCAGGATCAGTATAGTATGGCAGAAAACCCAGCTAAAAGCTCAGGAAGACCAAGTCTTAACTAGGGCCAGATGTGAGCCTATGAAAGGGTTGCTGAAACCTATTCGATTTTGAAAAAGTTTTATAGATCGTACTACATGAAGAACTCGCGTTGAAATTATCGACTCGTCGATTCATTTTTTTTTGGTGGAGGTCAACGGCTCTTTGGGATTCTCGGAATTTTTCTCTACGTAGGCTGCAGCTTGTTGTGCAGCCTTTCTTGCCATGAACCTAGTAGCTGGTCATGATTCGATAGATTGCTTTTTCTCCGAACCCATGTTGAAGAGGAACTTCTCCTGCTTCGCTTGAAACGAAATGACAGTAAATAAATATAATTATCAACCTGGTATAAGCTCATAAAAGAAAGAACACATATGCTCTTAGATATTATACTGTGATGAAAATCAGGAAGAAATATCCACTGATATTCAGAAATTTAGCAATAGGTGACATAAGGTTGGAATCCGTTGATACTAATGTTATGAAAGATGTGTGATGTCGTGGTTACTTCAACCCAACATCCCAGTCTGCGAGTTTTGTCTGGTGAAATCATGGCATTAAACCAATGAACTAAGAATAATTACGGTCATTCCGATAATTGGTAACTGCTGATAACTTGTCGACTATTATAGCACTATAGAAATTGAGAACCTGCTTTCAAGAAGAAGCCTTGCACTATTGCTCTAAGAGCATGTAAAAAATTCTTCCTGAACTTTTTGACTTTTGCTTTCTGCCCCGTTGTCTAACTTTGGCCTTGTTCTAAAAATGAGCTTTGTCAAAAAAAACGAACTGAAAAACTGTGGGCTCCGCGAAATCAGAGTTTCACAGTTGGTTAAAAATGGTCGAACCGTGTTTGTATGAAAATCGATGAAATTCTTTGTGAGCCAAGGAGTTACCTGTTCGAGGCCGAAACACTAAGTTCTTTTCCACTACTCTGAGTCATATGTGCACAGATATCAGATATCAGTGTTGAAAACGTTTTTTTTTTTCTTGAAGATTATATGAGTGTGAAATAGTTGTGGCGTTGACATGTCATGTTCCAAAGATTAGGACGAGTTGTCCGATGCTCACACAGATGTATATAAAGTATAGCATGCGGAATGGGTGCCTATAGATTGATTAGCTGCCAATTAGCGAGCAGGTCAAGGTGGAATTAAAACTTGACGATGATGCATTCTTGAAAGTAGCCCAATTCGATAAAGTGCAGGCAGAAAGTGTCATATTGGTTTCCTGCTTCTGGAGTACTTTTTCATAGTTAGAGGATGAAAAATTCCCTAAACCTTTCATATTTTACGGATGATACTGCACTGGAACCAGTTATGTCTCCCGAATGCGAATGGAGTAATATTATGCCCCGATTCTCCCCTTTTGGTAGTGACTCGTTTTTCTTAGGTCGGCAAGAATCTCTGGGATTTGCGACATGAAAATCCAGATCGAAAATTCTCAATGTCCACGTCTATACGTGCCGCTGAACAAACTGTGGCTGGAATTCGCGACTTACACACTGTGAGCAGTTCGTAATTAACTACTACGAATCGAAATGAAGATAAAATAACGCATAGACACCCAGCCGAGAAAATTTTTGATGATTTATCAAATCAGAGAACTTCAACACTGAAATGATTTTCATGCAGTGTGGTTACATTCACCGAGATATAAAGCCAACAAATTTTGTGATTGGACGAGAACAAGACGGTGACCTGCACACCATATTCATCATTGATTTTGGTTTATCGCGACGATACAGGTACCTTATTGCCGTATATCTTTTATGTTCCACTAAAGACGCCAAATACTGTCCTGGGAAACGCGTGTAATGCAGTGGTTAACGTACCTTAAAAAGAGAGAAGGCTCTCGGCGTCGATGAATCCCTGTGGGATGCGCCATGCATTCGACTTCATTAAACATCGTTAGAGGTGATTGAATGCATATCTGGCCTTTACAATGATTCGCGGTGGCCTATCGATGTTCCCAGCCACTACTGCTATCCTCCCAGACTAGTGTGGTGCCAATATGCCAACTCTAGAGGGATTTTTGGTGAGCCTGGGGCGTGGGGATCGATCTCCTGCGTATTGGAAGATGCCTCCGACCATGCGCTATACGCAGCCTTAACTCGACAAGCTGAAGGCAGGGCGTGAACGTGGTAACGTGCCTTACAATGCACAAAATATCATTTTGTAAAAGTCATCGTAAAAGTAGAATTTGGTCCAATCCCACGCTTCGGACAAACCAAGTCTGATTTTTCCAGGGGTCGACAAATCAGTAGTACTGGCTTTGGCAGAATAAAGACACATTGACTTGATAGATCTATAGTTCACGAAACTATATTCAACCGTATTTGTGACCTTTAATGGAGCTGAATACATGACCATCCTTATCTCTCAAAAAATGTTCAGTGCGAAGCCCCTTCTTCTTTTATCTTTTGTTGTGCTTCTGGATATCGTGAAGCCAATCCCGCATATAATCTAGACAGGGTGCTAATGCATTAACCGTTTCGTCTTGGGAAAAGTGTCGTTTCTTTTCAGGACGATTGATAAGGATTTACGCTTTGTTGTGCTTCTGGATATCGTGAAGCCAATCCCGCATATAAGGGTGCTAATGCATTAACCGTTTTGTCTTGGGAAAAGTGTCGTTTCTTTTCAGGACGATTGATAAGGATTTACGATATCAACGTGAGAAGGTCGCATTTCGAGGTACAACACGATATGCGAGTGTTAGTGCACTGGAAATGGTTGGTAGATTTATGGATTTCTAAGCTCAGGTAGAGATAAAAGAAGTGGTTTAGAATGAAGAAAATCGGAAATTTAAACACAGAAGTTGATGAGGAATGCTATTGATATGATTGTTATCAGTCTAATGCTCGCCTTTATCAATGGGGAACAGTGGCTCGCAAATTTGATTTTACTCTGGTCTCTCATAGAGATCCGACGACGATTACTGTTAATTCATCACGACTTTGGTGCGTATCGATTGATTAACAAGAAATTGATTAACAATACAAGCAAGAATTTCAAGTGATGTTGTCAAGTTTTCATTACTATATCAAAATCTAGTGGATTTAGAGTAGCATCATCCCAAAAACCTCAGATTAAAGTTTGTTCTTTTCTGAAAACAATAATTCCAGAAGGAACAATCTCGTAAAGACGATATTGAATCGTGGTGGTATATGGTACTGGAGTGGATGATCGGGAAATTACCGTGGCGACATTATAAGGTGAAATTTTGGCCCGATATATATAAGTGGAAACAGAAATGGTTTCCAATATGACGAGTTTAAGAACTTCAAGATCATTAAGAGCTGTGAACGTGATGAAGTAAGACAACGTAAAAGAGAACTACGAGAACCGGGAAACTTGATGACGGTAAGACTACAGTGTAATAGATCTACAACTCGTAAGGTTTTTTCTCAGAGCTCATAATTTCAAAATAACGGAATCAACTTTTATCGCATGGAGTTCGAGGTAAGAAAAGATAATAAGGATGGACAAGTCACTCATCGGATGAAATTATTTCCGTTAATGTATTTCCAGGCAGAAGCCTGCAATTAAATGAATACAAAAATTATCCCGCAGAGTGAAAGTATCTTTGCTGGACTATTTCTTTCTGTTCTCATAATTTATGAATTTTCGTCTATAGATAGAAATCTGCCTGTCTGCCACCATTTCTTCAGATGTCTACTATCGGCAAAACTAATTCAGTATAGACAATCGGATAATATTGTTGCTTGTTTTATGTAATGTTTTATAGGTGTCACATACTCAACAAGATGGTCTCTTGGTAACTAAATCTTTCGATATCCAAGTTTAGCCCGATTAATCCTTTTCCCCCAAATTTCAGAAGTTAGCTTTCTCAGCGTCAACATTTGAATCGGTCGCGTTACTAGATATTTCAAGCCAGAACCAATGAAATGAAGGCCTGTATGTACAAAAAATGAAAGACTATTATTGGTCTAGTCTAGCTCCAGCAGGATGGAAGGTGTACCAAGAATTCAATTTCATTCACGAAGGGTAGCTCTTGAAGGGTTAACATGACGCAGTCTATTTATGATACTCACACATCATCGTCTAAGTCTTCCGTTGATTGTCCGATGACGCTGGCTAGGAATATAAGGTATGAAAGCATCGGATTGATTCAGGAAAGCAGAAGTCAACCAAAGAACTGGTCCTTGGGTTAGAAAAAAACATCCGAGGAGGTGGCGCAGTCAGTAACTTCAATGACGTTTCGCCATTAACGTTGATTAACTTGAAGAACTAACAATTCTAATCTTCCGTTTACCTTTAAAAAGGTGTAACCCAATCATAAATTGAGATTTCTTCTTGCTAAGCCTAATTTTTGAAAGACAAACTTATCGACAATGTCAATGAGGAATGGAGCAAAGTCCAGCTCCGTAGTACTTCAGATGGCAATCGAAGCTTGAGAACTTACGCACAGAAATGGTTATGGAATGGATCATAGTGTGAGGCTAGTAGGAGCAAAAGAACATGAATAGAGTAGTGGAGCATCCGCAACGTCTACTGAGAACTCATTACTCGCGGAGAAGACTGCTTCATGACTTTTGGACGAAACAGCCAATGTATTCTGAAGGGTAATGAGGAGGCATCCAGATTTCTCATTCCGCTCTCTCTGTTGGCCATGTCATCTTGCTTTCATATTATATTAGGAAAGATGGATATGTCGATCCATCTGTTCTCCTTTCTGTAGTCCTGTTTGTACGCGATGAAGAATCCTTTTTAACAATTCGAATTTTTGAATTCTAGACAACAAGATGATCATGGAAGGCGAAAACCTTCGTGGCATCCAATTGGCGATAAGAGGAATGAATATGTATCCTCTAGCTATACACTCTAGGTCGGAATTCCAATATTATCGCATACTAGGAGGATATCGCCAACAACGAGTAAACTTTGGAGAAGGTAAACAGTACCATGTTTTAGGCCTAGGTTCTCCTGCTTTGTCGTTGGCCACACTTATCTGTTCGGTCAAGTCGCAGAGGCCTTGAGAGAGGAAAATAATACTGTTTACATCGTTGACACAACCAACTAAGCAATTTTGGAACATAGTGGGGGATATAGAGGGTTTTTTTTTTCGCTTCCTGCGTTTTCTATTTCTGAATGCGTGTCTTATTAGCTTTCCCCTCTTATTTTTATAGAGTGCACGCTGAAAGTCTTTGCTCCTAAAAGACGTTTTTCGCCACCGTCCTGTTCCCATTCTCTGACGAATCTGACGATATCTCTATGTCCCACTAAGTTGAAATTTCATAAACTTGGTTTCATACTCATTGAAATAAAAAACCGTCTTCTTTTACCTAAAATGATCCATTTGTTAAGTTTTACTTTTACAGCTACTAATGGATACTCCTCAGACGTATATGGCCAATATTCTTCTCTACATTGATACTCTCGAATATGCTTCAATACCCGATTACAATCACATCGCAGCACAACTAAGCGCATCTATGAAGGTATCGAAAATTTCTAAACGTTCTTCACTACGTCGTTACACACTAAACGAGTTCTTTAGTTCTATTTAGTTTTCTGTCGCTCTTCATATCAACGGTATGCTCAGCTTTTGGGCGTTTAAGGAGCTCATAAGGAATTTTTTTGAAATTGGTGTATTTGGGTTATTGGTAGTGATTTTACTAATGCACAAGAGTCTCGGTAGCTCAGCAGTCGATTTATTAGCTCACACAGTGAACAATAAGGCAGAGTAGCCTAAAGGCTAGTTAACTGATTGACGCTGTTGCCTATCTGCTGGAAGCTCGATGGTAGATTTGTTGTGTCGATATGTCGAATCGAAAGATTTGTAATATATGATTGCTACGCTGTAGCGTTTAAGGAACTTTGAGTGCGAGTCTCGAAATGGAAATTGCACTTTTGAAACTTTCCACTGCAAGAACACTGTTGGCTATAGTTTTCAGATGAAGTCACGACGTCGGTTCTAAGTCGAAGTGCTGGAGAATGGTGTTGTGCTTTGAACCGAAGTCCCATGCGATCATATAGCTGTTCGCCTACATATATATATATCCCTTACTTGTGTGAAACGGGATACTCCTAGCATCGTCCTTTCGATTACGCGTTTGATAACGTTGAGTGATCTTTAATCCTGCTTACGCAACGACCAGGTTTCTGACGCATACGTTAGAGCAGGAACAACCGTTGAGTCGAAAAGGTGTGCACGGAGTCGGTTGTTCTTTGTTTTCTTCACTACATTCTCGATGCCCTTCAAAGCTCCCCAAGCCGCTCGTTTCCTTCTGCCCAGCTCTGGAGCTAAGTCGTTCATCATATTGATTTCCCGACCTAGATAGACATAATTGGAGCATTCAGATGTATTCGTTCCATTGAGCGTGAATGGATCAAACAAAACCAATCCGTTCTTAATGAACATCGTTTTCGTGAGATTTAGTCGAAGGCCAATCTTTCCACATGCTTTATCAAAGTCCGCAAGCATACGTTCCTCTCGGCAAATGTCTGGTGTTATAAGGACGATGTCATCAGCAAGGTGAAGGTGGTGTAACTGCCAACCATCGATTTTCACTCCCATATCCTATCATCCCATTCCAATGTTCGCATGACGTTCTGGAGGGTAACTGTAAATAATTTTCGCGAGGTTGTATTGCCTTGCCTAAATCTTTTGACGTCAACGTTAATATCGTTGTAGAATGGTAAAATTTTGGTTGTGAAATTTTTGTACAGCTCACGGAGACTCTTTATGTATGTGTGAGTCTTGTGAGTAGGGACTCCTTGACTACCAAGGGCATCCATGACTGCTTCTATCTATCTATCTATCTATACATATATATATGTATATATATATTTATATATATTTATATATATGTTTGTGTGTGTTTGCTCTCTATTTCTATTTGCTATGAGGATGTTTTGATTGTTAGCAATCACAACATGTGCCTCAAACATGGGTAGATGAACCTTTACAAAAACAACTTACTACCACAACATTGTAAATATAGTGTGATTAACATTTAGAATTTGTGAATAGGAATAAGAGTAGAGTGACCTCATTGCGTCGGTGATCAAAGGAACAGTAATGTGCTGTAGTGATTAGTACTATCTTATGGATGTGCAATTCCTGAATCCCGTAACGTGAAGCAGAGGAGTAATGTCGAGGTGATACCTGTAAGGTCACTAACTAAACGATTAGAATAGTAACTGAGGATGTTGCTTATTTGCCTTCTGGAATGGTCAGGGATCTGCCGCAGCCTTAGAATTTTCCGAGTAGCACACGCCGACAGTTTTTTGGGCTCGTACGAACATATTTGGCAAAGAGTATATCGAAAGAAGGGCATGCCGTTTCTATTCGTGCCACGGTATGCGTGTGAATAATGAACGAGATACATTAAAGGTTTTGTTTCCACAATAGGTTCATCAAATAAATAAATCAAACATGTTCGTCGAGTTAAAAACGATAAAGCTCTCGGCGCTGCCCAGTCGCTTAGGAATGCGCTATGCTTTCGTCTTCGCCAAACGTTGTCAGAGTTGACTGAATACACGCAGTGGCTTACCGATAGACATATCGAGTCAGTGCTGGGAAGAAAGCTTGGTTTGCACGAGATGCGGGATCGAACAGATGAGTGAGCACGTGTGTGTGGCAGGGCACCTCCAACCATTGCGCTATACGAGCATCAGATAATAGTAGAAAGCTTACATAAAGATCGTTGAACATTACAAATGGGACTCTGTAAAAGTGATGTGGATGTAACTGAGAGTTAATAGGTAGCATTCGATACCTCGTGGAGATGATGTCTATAAGAATATGCTGCCCTGGTGCTCCTCAGAAACTGAAGATCAAATCGGAGAGAACCATTTTCGTGGAATTTCGACATAATCCATAGCCTCGAATATACTCAATGTTTGTAATTGCTGATCAAAGTAAGGTTTGAAATGAACTCCACCATAAAGGATAAAGGATAAAGCTATCGGCGTTGATCAATCCCTGGGGGATGCGCCATGCATTCGACTCCATTAATTATCGTTGGAGGTGATTGAACGCTTATCTGGCCTTTACAATGACTCGCGGTGGCCTGCCAATGTATCGAGTCAGTGCTGCTATCCTCCCAGACAAGTCTGGTACCAATTTGCCGAGCCCGGAGGAATGAAAGGCTTGGTGGGCCATGGAATGCGTGCGTGTCACAGTGGCACCTCCAGCCACTGCGCCACACGCGCCCCACCACAACATGCAGAATACTACTGAAGCTTCTGCTACAACTCCGCCTGCAAAACCGTGCTTTTTCTGCTTTTTCCTTAATCAATCGTGCATCAAAGGGCCAGACCTGCGAACATTTTCCATTCTCATGTTTTTTAACTTTTATTTACTGCTTATTCCTTCTTCATGGCACGTTACGATGTCACGTACACCATGAAGATTCTGAAATACGAGTAAAACTCTGAACACCAGTCGACGTTCCAACCTGCAATTACCCTGACCTGGAGTCACGTGCTATCCACCAGACTAACCGAGACCCTTGCTTTTCCTACTTCGCAGCCATGTTTTTATTCTATCGGCACTTGTCAGCGGGAGTGATGCGAGGAGCACAGATCAGTAGTGAACCATGTAAAGCTGAAAACATTGTGATTTCTACTGCAGATTGAAATTGACTGGGCTTAATGCAGATTTGTGCCCTCCAAATCATTCCCGCTTATGGGTGATTGCTGTTATCACCGATAGATTAAGAAACTGATTAAGGGAAAGACAAAGCAAAGGTGGATAGCACGTGTGCCCCCTGCATGGATGATCACGGATTCAAAGCCTAATTGAGGTTCTAAGTTTTGCTCATGGCTTAACGTCCGCATGATTTCTGATTCTGTTCAGAAGTCGATATTCACGGTAAAGGAATTCAAACGAGACTAGTTTAGGCATATCATTTGGACTACGATGACCCACCAGACTGGGACACAAGAGGGTCCTATATTGGACCACGGTATGAGGATGCTCCGTCATATGTGATTAAATGTAAGTTTTCTATGCGAAATTCCTCTGCTTTTAACGCTATTATCTACCTATTTGAACGACCCGTCCTCATACGTCGTGAAACTTCCAGAACCTCTTTTATTCATTTAGTTGCCTTCCAGACATTATCCATGGAAGTGGTTGCATCCATTTCTGGCTTCAGCTGTGTTTCGGTGATGTGAATGTTAGTTCCAGTTGTGATGACAGCCGAAACGCTTTTCGGCCCACTTCTCTTTTTGGTCCTCAAGGACATACTGACTCTCTCGAAATCCTCTCTTATATTCTTTTCATCCACCCGTCGCCCTATCTTTCTTCATATGACCGAGCTAGCGATGCTTATTTTATGAGACGCACTTGGCCAGCTCTCGAAGTTCTTTGATGATCCTAACAGCGACAACAAAAACAGTTTTCGTTCGTCGTTCGACTGCTCTGTGTACTACAAGATATCTTATAAACGGTTCAAATTTTTCGATATCTTCTACCAAGTTCTCTCAAATCCTTGCCACTATTCATCGAACATCTCGGGTATATTGTGTAATGTGATATCCAGAATTGGTGATCGATCCAAGATAACCTGTCCTCGTTTGTACCAGGACTTTGCCAGAAATTAGGACTTCTTCCAAATGATTCTATCTATTTTTTCCTGTTTCATTGGGCCTAGTAATAATTGTATCTTTCCTTGCCGTACTGCTTGAAGCGAGAACAACGTTGTCGACAAAGCGAAGGCCTCATGTAGGACGCCACTAGACCTTGGTGGTAGAAACAGGCAAAATGGGTTTAATTTCAGCACTAAAAAATGTTTCAACGAAGATTAAGGCGAAGAATGGATGATATTCTCCGCAAAGCTATGATTCTCGAGAGTTTAGATGTAGTCCACACGACTAAACTATTATGAAAGCAGCACACTGAATAGTTTGAGCGCCATCAAAGTTCTTCAAGGTGCATCTTAGGATAATCTTCGTGAAAGTCTTACACCACTCGATAAGTTGATCGGACGGTCGTTACGAACGTCGTCCTTATTGCTCTTTCTGGGTTAAACCTTTTGGTTTTCAATATATGTCCTTGACAACAGTTTGAACCCGGTAGTGTTAAGTAAGGGCAAAATTTCAGAATTCCCTTCGCTCTAATCGATTCATTGACGAAGGATCCAATTTCAAATATGTGCTTTTAATGTATAGTAGAGCAGAATAAATGTTTTGTGTTAGTTGGCCAGTGGATTGGGGAGTTGGTCGGATTTGTCTTTTGTCCGCCAACTGTGCTCGACTTTGAAAGGTTTTTCTTTATCCTCGACTTTATATAAATTTGCCACACGGGACTTTTTTCCGTAACTGCCGTGGACAACCTCGAGTTTGGGTTATAACAGTTTATAGCAATAACAACAGTACAATAATAATATGTAATATGTGACGATATTTGGTTAATTGGATGTATACGAACGAGATTGAGATGAGAACAAGCGATGCAACTGAAGGAAGCTAGTCGAACACTCGGGCTGGGGCACTGATGAGCTCAGGGCCCGGATGAAGATCCAACGAACGCTACGAGCCCTTGAAGACGAAAGCTATGAGCTGTACTACTTCTGTAGTGGGTGGAGCTTTGTCAATGGAAACTAACGACCTCGCTGACCCAGGGCATGACACGGTACATGCGTGATAAGTGCATCAATTGAGGGGGCATGCCAGAGGACTCAATCAGACAATAAAGGAATAGCTCGTGGATAAAGGTTATCTGAAAGGCTACATAAAGACTTATCAAAAGGTCATGTGAATGAAATAGATTTAAGACAGTTATAAGCGAACAGTTAATGTAGGATACATGCGATATTGTAGAGAATAGTAACTATTTAAGGAATAGTTACTATATGTTTAATGTCTAAATAAAAGTAGTGCCTGTATGCCGCCTGTAAAAGAGATGAAAGCACGTGGGGTCGAGACCCTGTACTGACAGGGTTAAAGTCGGAAAAGAGATACAACAAAACAGAATAACTATGAAGTTTTACTTAGTCATAAACTGCATGTAATCGAAAAAATACTGTGAAAAACTACGTGTCATTTCATTAATGCTCAAAAATTCGAGACATAATGGTTTGATTGTATGGGTGTAGGGCAATGTGAGAAGCACTGAATGCCGTTATTTTGTTGATTACTGTGGATGAAATCACAATGTTAACTTTTTGTTTACTGTCTTCTACAAGTTTTCATGGTAGGGTATTATGCGAAATACAACCACAATAGTTTTAAGATATCTGCAAAACTCCGTACCTTAGTTGTCTGCGGTGGGGAATGGACGCGCTACTACCTTTTCCAGGGGCTAACGCGTTCACCACCACACCATGCGGACCGTACGTTTCGCCTGTCTCAGCTAGTTTTCCGTCGATCAGCGTCACCGGGATTGATTTAATTGGTACCCAGAGTAATCCCATTGACGGGTGATTGCTGATGGCACTGATCGATAGAGAACGTGCTGAGAGACAGTTGAAACGAAGGATCCGCGTGGTGTGGTGATGAACGCGTTAGACGCTGGAAAGGGTAGTAACGCGTTCGTTCTTCACCGGAGATACCAGTGATCTGGAGTTTTGCAACTATCTCATAACCATTTTGGTTGTATTGTGGATGAATTTTTAAATCAGCTTTGAAAATTTGGGTATATCTTAGTGTCCAAGAAATGTCGTTGGTAAAGTCATTGAAGTTGTTCACCTAAATTATAAATCTCCTTTTGCATGTAGTTTGGCTAGCAAAATGGAATTTTTACATACATGGTTACTAAAAGAATGTAACTCAATTTAGAGAAAAATCGGTTTGATTTTGAAAGGCGTGCGATTCATGAACTATTGCGCAGCTTTCCGATTCCTAGTTGTTAACCTGGCCGGTGAAGCCTGCTGGCCATCAGTGTGATGGCCAGTACTTTACTTTTGTCTGTGGCTTCAAGTGATGCCATTAATTGTGTGTGTGTTTGCCATCATTAACATAGATCTCGTTCCCACTAGTCAAACATTCAGCCTTATTAACCAAATTCTCAAATCCAGTGATATACGGTGACCGGATTGCTCTGCTGTCTGAAGCCTCCAAATTTCAGAAATATCATAAACCCTGATTAAATCCTTTATCGGGATTCTTAATGTTGATAAACTCCATTTTTTTTTTGCATTTTCGATGTCAATTCGATTAAAAAGCGACACATGCTCGATCTAGTGTTCTGTGGCCACCACCGTCCAAGTTCAGATGGGCATACGACACTTGTAGCACATCGGATTTTGCTTAATGGAACACATAACGTAACGTTGTCGATCGATCGTAACCGGTGGGTAGCGACTGTCCAGACATTGACGTAGAGGGCTAGCGACAAGATCTCCAGTCATATGAATGCACTGAATGTCAATATCTCAATTTGATTTACTGCGTATTCAGTTTTCTGTCCACTTTTTTTTTGTTGTTTTCCAGATTTTTTTTTGTTTTCGTCCAAATTTTGTTCAGATCTCAACATCGCTGTTATTCCTTTTATTTTCTGCCTACTACAATTTTTCACGGCAGGTTACTAAGCGAAAAACAACCAAAATAGTGTTGAGATATCTGCAAAACTCCGTACCTCAGTTGTCTGCGGTGGGGAACGAACGCACTACTACCCTTTCCAGGGGCTAACGCGTTCTCCACCACACCATGCGGGTCCTTCGTTTTGCCTGTCTTTCAGCATCACCCGTCAACGGGAATGATCTGAGAAGCCCACATCGGCATTGAACCCAGTTAAGCTGAGGCTGTAGTTGAAATCACAATGTTTTACCTTTTTATTTTCTGCCTACTACAATTTTCACGGCAGGTTACTAAGCGAAGTAGTAAGCACCAAGGGATGTTGTAGATGCACAGGACTAACTTAGAGTTAAATTGGAAAGGTGATAAACCGAGGAGAACTCCAACATACCAGGAAGTTTTGCGTAACAGAATACGACATTTTTGCAATGCGTTTGCTTTTGAATAATAGACAACGTCCTCATGCCGGCTACTTCACGGAGTTTTCGTCGTAGAGAAGTTACGGTTCTCACTGGAGGGTCTATTTCATTAATGTTTTCGATCTCAACGCCGACATTTTTCGTCTCCGTAGTGTCGAGACATGGCATAGCATGGATATAACACAGTTGCTCCTGTATCCTTTGTTGCCTTCTCGAATACTGAAATTAAGATTGCCACACTGTGAGGTAAAATGATTTGAGAGTTCCTTTGCTTCAAGTTTTCGCTTTGGAGCAAATGGTATTGTGGTTTGCAGAGAAGTTTCAAACTTCCTTGTTCTTCTACAACGTCGCTTTTGAGTAGCTTGTTCGCATTGGATACGTTTCATGTTCAGAATTGGATATTGAGAGGTTATGCAGATCCAAGCCCTGTCATCTTTCTGTTTTAACCACGTAGATGTAGATGCGATTTTCTAATCCACTTGCATTATTGTGCTAGCAATCTGTATCCTCTCTTTCTTATCTTTATTATTCATCTAATACTAGTGGTCTTCTTATCCACATACTTACCTAGTTAGATGCCTGGACGCTTCACTGTTTATTCGTTTCTTTCTAACAGGATCATCGCCTATGGTAGTGATTGGTATCGAGTGTGATAACTTCAGCGAGTTTCATTCTGTGATTGCAACGCATTTGCGTAACAATAAAAAAAAACGATGTTAACTTTTTATTTGTTGCTCACTAGTACTTTTCATGGCTGGATATGATGTGAAATACAACCACTAAGCCATGCATTCGACTTCACCAAGAACCGTTGGAGGTGACTGAATGTAGATTTGGCCTTTACAATGAATCGCGGTGACCTCCCGATGCATCGAGTCAGTGATGCTATCTTCCTATCTTTCTTCCTAGACAGATCTGATACAAATTTGTCGACTACAGAGGAATGAAGAGCTTGGTGAGCCTAGCGCGCGGGGATCGTTCCGATGCATATTGCAGGGCGCCTCCGACCACTATGCTACACGCGCCCTCATGCGGCTCTACTAAGTACAAAATAAAGGCAAGCCAATACCATGACGTAGCTTGGCCAAACCAGTAACTTTACTATCACGATGAACACTAAAAATGAAGCCTCAAGTAGAAATAGTACAGATTCCCCTCCTTTCTCTTGCACTAAACAGCAATGACGCTCAATACTGACAAGCAAAAGTCTTGCTGAATTAGGTTAGAGCTACTCGATTCGGAATGGAGATTACCCCATTCACGACCATGCGCATTGATTTCAATATGTACGCCAATGTACCTCTTGGATCGTGTATCGAATTCCATGCTCACACTTTTCTCTCGTCTAATTAGTCGTGCAGAGCTCTTTGCCACACTATTTATAGTCAATCGATAGTTCGTCGAATACAGATTTCATACTGCAGCTCGTCTATGGCTAGGTATTCTCAATACGCTGTAATAGCTTAAAGTATACCATACCACACTTTCGGACGAGTTAGCCAGTCTGCTCGAATTCCACAGCGGATACATCAATGTAACAGTTCCCAGGTTCGACTTTCTATTAACCTCGGCCTGGAATATGAATGCGTAGTTTTCTTGTTCAGCAATCGCAAGTTTGTTATACAGCATGCATTTACTTCCATAGAAAAACACACAATACAATACAACACAACAGTAGCTGATGTTTCGGCAGTATCGCCTTCTTTAGAGCCGCTTTTTTTACATGACTTCCAATGAGGAACGTTAGAACAGCTGATTATAGTCGCATGTGGTCATCAACCGAAAAAGCGGCTCTGGGCAGTCATCAACCATATGCGATCGTAATCAGCTGTTCTAACGTTTCTCATTGGAAGTCCCGTAAAAAGCGGCTCTGAAGAAGATGATACTGCCGAAACGTCAGCCACTGTGGCATTGTATTGTGTGTTTTTCTATGGAAGTAAATATATTCTGTCTAACAATCTCGCGATTGCTGAACAAGAAAACTACGCATCCACAGCGGATCTTCTGGCGTTTGCCTAGCAAAGTTTATCGTCATGAAAAGATGGCACATCACTTAGGACACTTCTGTAAACCTTTCTGTACGATTAAAAAGGTTTAAGCATTCTTAAAGTGCGCATTTATTAGTAGCCAAACTACACCCTCAGGAAAATAACACGTTCTCAACTCTTAGTACACTTTTTACTCGTCTGTGCTGTAAACTAGAGAACTTAAGTAAGCTAAGATAGCTTAAGTAAACCTATTGTAAGGTGCTCATGCGGGGTCTGTTGCGTCACCTCGTTTCCCGCCGATCGTCGCATTCGAAATTTTGGGCGCCAAATAGTAGCGTCAGGCACGAGCAGTGCATTGACCATAGTTGACATTACTAGTAGCAGTTTTGTTGCTTTTCCTTTCAGTATTACTATCTTAAGTTATTCGTAATTGCTGACTCACGCACAGTTTTTCGATTCCGTTTGTTTTGCGGTGTTCCGGTGTTGCTTCGATTCGATTCTAAACTAAGAGAAGCCTTACCTTTTTGTTCTCGAGGCCTCTCCTCTATTATAGGTAAATCGTTGTCGATGGAGTATCTGTTGGACAGGTACTTTTTTCGCAATCTCCCTTTCGAAGTCACACCGGAGACCAGGAAGACTGTCGGACAGAGGGCGCTAACTTTAATTCAGGTACGAGTTCCACTATGTTTGTTTTGTCAATGATAATTGTTTTTATATGGTACCAAGTAGTTGTTTTATGCTTTGTTGTGATTTTTTAGCCTAGGGTTTTAGGTTAGGGTTTAGGTTGTAGTCAGAGCTTTCTCTTTATGATTGCAGTGGGCTGATTGGTTATGCAAATACGAAAGTCCAGTGAAGATCTTCCAGAACAACCCTTATTTCGTACTTCTGGAGATTGTCTTCTTGTTCCTTTGCCTACTGACTTTTTTACATGGTAAGACAGTTTTATACAATTGTCAGCGTTTTTTTAGCTGTCACATGACTGGGTTTTTATATAGAGCTAAAAAAAGGTGAACGACAGCAAGTAGTGCAAGGTTTCCAGCAAAGTTAACTTTTTATTTACTGCCTTTTACAATTTTCCCACGGCAGGGTATTATGTGTGATACAACCAAAATGGGGCTGAGACATTTGCGAAATTCCCTACCGCAGATGTGTAGAGTGGGGATCGAAAGCGCTATTACGCTTTCCTGAGGTTAACGCGTTCACTACCACACCATGCGTATCCTTCATTTCTCCCGCCTGAGCTAGTTTCCCATTTACCAGTGCCATCGGCAATCACCCGTTGACGGGTTTGGTCTGGTGTGTCCAGATCGGCAATGAATCCTGTTAAGTTGAGGCTTTAGTGGAAATCACAATGTTAATTTTTTACTTACTGCCTATTACAATTTTTTACGGTAGGGTTTCTAAAAAATTTGAAGCACTTTGTTTTCAAGAGGCTTATGTAATGTTTGGGAATCTCGTTAAATCTTTCTTATGAAGCAAAGAGTTTGTTCTGTATATTAGAAGCGTTATGTCCATTCTCATGATTTCTAGATGTCTATATTTAGCGCTAGGATTCTATGACGTGTATGAAATATTGGCTACTGTTGTTTCTCAGTAAAATTCCAAACACTCAATTCGTTTTATGAAAGAAAGAGGAATTGAAGGATCCACATGATGTGGTGAACACGCTAACCCTGGGAAGGGTAATAACGGATGCGACCCCCACCACAGACACCTGGTTCCGGAGTTTCGCAAACATCTCGGCATCGTTGTGGTTATATCATATATTTTCTGGATTGAGTTAAAACACTGAGTTTATAAAAGTGATGTAGATTTGGAACAATTGCTGAAGACTTTGAAACATAAGAAATGGTATGTTTATTCTTAATGTCTTAGTGGTTTTGATGATCAATGAAGGCTACAATGCTTTGGCATGTTTTAAGGCATACTTTGAACATAATAGACTTCTATTTGTGGGTGGCTCATACAAACAACCGAGCGTGGATTCGATCGATAACCTGTTTCATAGTAATGTATTCTTTTTTCTGTGATCACAATTTAGCTTTCCGACATGGTGGCCGTTATTTGTATGCCTGGATTGGTATTACAGTATTCGCTTTCAATATTGAGTGTCTATCAGTGTCCATTCCTGAATTGAACGTTTCGTGGCATGCGCAGGTTTTGCCCAAAAATTCCTATTATTTGGTGTTCTTCTTCGATGTACCTTCTTCTTTCCCATTTTAGGGTGTTCTGAGTTTTTTTGGGATGCGTGTCCCACTCTACGCACTTTTCGGCATCCATCAGACATTTGGCTATATCGCCTACGTTCTTGTTAGCAGGTAAGTGCAACTGTATTAAGTTTGATCCACGAAAGAAAGGAAACCTAGGAACATCTTTAATGTAAAGTATTGTTTGAGGATGCATTTACCATGGTGGGCTGAAGGACCTGGTGTTGGTGTGAGCAGCATCATGCTACTTTTCCCATATCGTATTCTGGGAACCAAACTTTTGTGGTGGACTTGGCATGACACTGACCCTGCTCTGAAAGACCGGTATGTTTTAGATTTACGTCTTTCTACTGGAGAGAATTTTCGTCTTGTTGTCTTCAGAGTGTTTTGGACTCCATGGGGTTTGTTCTATTTCTACGCTGCGTCTATATGTTCGTTCGTGTGGATTCTACATCTGTTAAGGCACATTTTGCTTGAAAGAGAATACGACTGGATGAAGTAGGTTTTAGGTTTTCGCTAGTTGTTTTTTAGGGTTTAGGTTTCTTCGTTGTTCTTCTATCCAGCTTTTAACGTTTCCTGATAGTTTAAACTATCTGGTTTAAATTTGTACATTCAGGTTTCCAAGAGAGTTTCTATGCTCATTTTTCGCTGGTATACTCTCTTTTTGGTTGGGAAGCGTGCAGTTTTCACTTTTATACTGTCCTCTTCACGATTTGTTTGGGGTACAAACTTAGAAATAATTTCTATTTTGCATAAAATATGGTCTCCTAGGACTAATTATTGAGTTCAGAGCGATTTATTGATTGGCTAACACTGTTTGCAGCCGTACATTCAACTTTCTAGGTCCATTCTGAAATTGCTACGATTCTATTCCTTTCTTCATATGCACTAATCGTTATCATTGCGGATAGGAATAATCCAAACACGGAGGCGAGAAACGGTAGGTTATATATTTCATGGCGGGCAGATACGTTTCATAATGTAGTCCAAGGGCGCGATTAACGCAGTGGTAGAAGGCGCCATGCAATACACATGTGATCGATCCATGGGCCCCGGGCTGAGTCCTCCATTACTTCAATGTCGCAAATTGGTATCAGATTTGCTTGAGAGGACGGCAGAACTGCCTCGATTCATCGATAGGCCACCGCGAGTCATTTTAAAGGCCAGAAATACATTCAATCATCTCCGACGATACTTGATTGAAGTCGAATGCATGGTGCATGCCTCACTGATTGATCAATGCTGAGAGCTAAATCTTTTATTTCATTTATTGTAGTCACATCTAGGATTTGTTGAATTAGTTCGCATTGTTATCACTTTATTACGAATCCTGCTTATTTTTGTTTTCCTTAGGTTTTCAGTTTTACAAGTTTTGTTATTAAGTGCTGTTTGCACCTTTTCACATTTTCTGCTCCTAGGTTCTCGGTTTTGGTTCGATGAACTGTTATGTGCTGTTGCCTTGGAATATCTATTTCTCGGGGTTCTAGTAATAATTGCTGAACCGTTGAATATTGTAAGCGAGGTAATTGTTCTGAGTTCTTTTAAAATCTATTGATAAGAAGTTGCAGGTTTTGTTGATCACTAGAAGTTTATTCTTTGTAATTCTTTGTATTCTTGTTGAGCAAACGCGAGGTATTATTATTCTTTATTCACAAATAAGCTGACGTTTCGTCGAACTTCGCCTTCTTCAGGGCCTGGAAAGGTCAAGTTGACGGCAATCTACTCTGTCAAACGCCTTCATAACCAAACAAAGAAAACGCTAAACCATGATTTCAACCACAATGAACATAGCTTTGCACACACCACTTTCTATGAGGATTCACTGGGTATGTCGCATGGAGACCAATCGCACAGAATTCGCATGGAATCGTAATGTGCCCTTCCCCTCAAAATACTAGGCTTATATACTGCCCAATATCACGCGTGATAACGAGGCATTCTTCCCTGCGGTTCATTTTCGGATTTCTGGAATTAATCCAGAACGCCTCCAGTGTTTTGCGCGCTTGCGTTTTCGTCTCCTGTGCGAGGATCGTGACGCGTTCTTCAAAGTCCTCCTGCTCATGTCTCTGGGTCCTAGAAGAACTAGAAGTACTAGAAGTTTATAAGCACCTGTGGTTTTGGAGTACGTAGAGAGGATTTATCTTTGAACAAAATGTACCTAAGTGTACTCAAGTCTTTTTTTTGCTTACATAATCCTTTCAGGGTCTTCATCAACCAATTGGACCGTGTAATGAAATGGAAGAGGTTCGCACGCCTAATTTGGTGGGATTCACTGATTACTGACTGATGTTCTTCATATTTAAAGATTACTGTTTTCTCTAGGTCCTAAAAAGAGAAAAGTATCTTTGCGCTACCGTTTACGAAGAGAAATACTTTGACTTCCATTGCATTCCAAGTGGTATCCCTAAGCGTGAAATGATCTCTTATGGACTGGTAGTTCTAGGCTGTTCAAGGCTTGACGTCCTATCCATATTAGTTCATGCACTTGCACAACTTACAATTTTGTCTCCTTCATTTTTGGAAATGTTTATCACAATGCGTTCTGTGGATGCTATTCAGATATTCATGGCACTTCCAGAAGACACTGTGGTTGTACATTGCTTTTCTCCACAAAACTTTTCTTAACTTTCATTTTTGCATTCATTGTTATCCTAAAGCAGAGGTGTGGAAGGACGTGGCCCCTAAAAGCTCTTAACAATTTACAGAGAACTTTTTTCGGGCGAGTTTGCTTTTCGAGCGTACTGTGGTTTACACATTGTTGTGTAACATTTATGAATAGTTATTTTGGATACAAGGTAGCATATCGATGAGAAGACTTGTATGAATGTTGTTCAAGTGTGGGTGTATAGCGAACATCATCAGAACATCTTGTCATATCTAGGAGGGGCTGGACGTAGGATCTCCTTAGCAATGTATGGAACGCGCAATCTATTTCTGAAAATAGTCTTCAATTCTCATTCTTTTGACCTTGAGCTGATTTTCCGCTGGTCTTCCGTTTAAGTACTGTTTTTATAGAGTTATCCATTCCATACCTCGAGCTTGTAGGATTTACCGGTTGAATAGTCTAGGTTCACATGAGAAATCTACTTCGGGAACCGCCATAATGTGCCTGTTCCAAGCAATGTTTAAGCGTCTTTTAGAAGATCAACAGTGAGCCGAAGAGAAAAGGAAAAACGAAAAAAAAAGAAACAATCAATAGTTCCCCCTTCTAAGAAAATCAATGGGATTTACATGCGGTGTCGGCTCCTCACGTGTGTTCTAGGATTGTTCCGTAAAGTGATATGTTAAAAGATCACTAGTCTAACCATAAAAGGATAAAGGATAAAGCTCTCGGCGTTGATCAATCCCTGAGGGATGCGCCATGCATTCGACTTCATTGAGCATCGTTGGAGGTGATTGAATGCATATCTGGCCTTTACAATGACTCGCGGTGGCCGGCCGATGTATCGAGCCAGTTGAATAGTCTACGTTCACATGAGAAATCTACTTCGTGAACCGCCATAATGTGCCTGTTCCAAGCATTGTTTAAGCGTCTTTTAGAAGATCAACAGTGAGACGAAGAGAAAAGGAAAAACGAAAAAAAAGAAACAATCAATAGTTCCCTCTTCTAAGAAAATCAATGGGATTTACATGCGGTGTCGGCTTCTCACGTGTGTTCTAGGATTGTTCCGTAAAGTGATATGTTAAAAGATCACTAGTCTAACCATAAAAGGATAAAGGATAAAGCTCTCGGCGTTGATCAATCCCTGAGGGATGCGCCATGCATTCGACTTCATTGAGCATCGTTGGAGGTGATTGAATGCATATCTGGCCTTTACAATGACTCGCGGTGGCCGGCCGATGTATCGAGCCAGTGCTGCTATCCCCCAGACAAGTCTGGTACCAATTTGCCGACCCCGGAGGGATGGAAGGCTTGGTGAGCCATGGGCGCATTTTCACGTGCGCGCCGCAGTGGCGCCTCCAACCACTGCGCCACACGCGCCCTAGTCTAACCATAGGAGAAGAATTTAGATTAGAATTTTTGTATAGGATATTGTAGTGTTGATGCCAATAATCTTTACCTAAGGTGTTAACTTTTGGTAATCTAGAACTTGTCTGAAATTGTACATAGACTAGTGTATGTCCAGTACTCCTTATTTGAACATTGTAAACGGAAATGCTCCCCATATAAGTCAAACGATATACCACCTAGTAGTGGTTTGGAGGTCTTCCTGGACGTTGGGCCGTGATATACAGATGAGGGGTTCACCCAACAGCAGGGCCTCATAAGCTGAGAGTGGGTTTGACGTTTCCATCAAGAAGTCCCAGTTAAGAGTAAAAGAATACCAGGAATCAAAACTTTCCTGGTATCAAATTAGTAACATGGGGGCAAATTTCACCGGATCTACAAGAACGGCGACTGCTTGTGGTGGTGACGACCTGTGGCAGACGATGGCCATAGTGTTCTCGGGACTGCAAGGAGACTGCCAAAATCAGCAGAACTCCAAAAAATAGAGAATACTACAGAAAGCACAACCGGTTAGGAGGGGCTGTCCATAAATCGAAGTAGGTATGTCATCCAAACTGGGGCATGACTGCATTACACGTTTTATAGTACATCTGGAGTTGTTATAACTTGCAAATTTTGGTAGCGGGCAATAGAAGACAACGGTTCCATTTCCTAGATTCTCCATTAGATTCTTGTAGGAAACGACCAGAAGATGGCTACAGGAACATTTCCAATTAGAAGGCAATATAAAACCATTTGTAAAGAAGATGAGAGTACAAAAATATTACTGTCTAGAGGATAAGATAATGACATTTGTATTCTCAAGTCGTTGGTTGATGTTTTCTGGAAGCGCAGGCAATGGGTCATCCATGTATTTACCAGACATATCTACGTTCACAAGCTAGAGATTAGCTGCATACACAAACTATTAATAGTGAAACATCCATGTAAATCATAAGCAAAAATGTCGCTACCATATACTCATCCTAGCAACATAGAGGTATTTAGAGGGCAGCTGGGCGTTGGTGTTCATTAGTAGCCTTCTCTGTAGTAAGTTTTCATAGAGGTATTTAGAGGGCAGCTGGGCGTTGGTGTTCATTAGTAGCCTTCTCTGTAGTAAGTTTTCATGACTACTGGTCTTGACGGTTTTATTCGAATGTCATCCATCATGAATCGTAGAGTAGACGCCATGATGATGTCTCTCTTATCTGGGCACTTCAAAACCGTCTCACCACTAAAATTTTTTGGGTCGTCAGTTATCCTGTTCTAACACTCTAGAAGCTTGCCTGCTAGGGAAATCCTCACCTGCTGCTCCTTCAGAGGCAATTATGGTTAGTTCTTCGTTGAAAGGGGTCTTGCTAAAGAGACATGGTACAGTTGGCGGTAAACGTGTCTTCCTTCATTCATTTGAGAAATCGTGTTTCAAGTTGGTCACTACTGAATCTGCTACAGCACCAGTCGATGATGACACCTTGCTAAAATACACCAAGAGTTTGTCAACGTACCAGCCTCGACTGAATTTTGAACACCTCAATGCCGTACCTACTCTTTTCCGGTGCTAGGTACTGGCAGAATACTGGATGGCATGAGTGGTTCTTCGATGCCAAATGTTTTTTCTAGGACTGTTTATTATGGTGGCCTTTCTACAAGGTCGACAAATGGATTAATATTGTGTAAGCTATCTCGCTCCCCAAGACTTGCATTATCAGCTAAGAGCGGGTGTTCCAGAAGCCTTTCAAAGCTTTCTCTCGACATAGATTCGTATTCCAGTAGTTCCTCAATTGGGATACTTGGCAATAAACATCTGAAGATACGGGCTTATGAGCATTCTCGTCTCTTCAACGCTTGTGACTTCCGCGTCGTCGATCATTACGTGACTTGAGCGGGTACGAGTAAAAATTCTATTGACACCATTGTTCTGCTATTTTCCAGCTAGTACTAATCCGTGTGCTTTAGGATGGATTGTCATCATAAAAGAAAACTTTTGTTGTCAGTCGAACAATAACCCTTCTATATCTTGAGGAAATATCGAGTGACTTCAGGTCATTTCTCCCAGCTATAGTTCTTGTATAGAAAGGCTCTACGACCCTAGGGGCGCGTGTGGCGCAGTGGTTGGAGGCGCCACTGCGGCGCGCACGTGGAATGCGCCCATGGCCCACCAAGCCTTCCATCCCTCCGGGGTCGGCAAATTGGTACCAGACTTGTCTGGGAGGATAGCAGCACTGGCTCGATACATCGGCCGGTCACCGGGAGTCATTGTAAAGGCCAGATATGCATTCAATCACCTACAACGAGGCTTAATGAAGTCGAATGCATGGCGCACCCCTCAGGGATTGATCAACGCCTAGCGCTTTATCTTTTATCCTTTATGACTCTAGTTTGGTCCATTCAACTCGACTGTCTCCATGAGACAGGAACGAAGACCAACAACGCAGGTGGAACCACCGAAACGTTATCCATAATAAAGATTTGCAAAAACGTCGTGTAAGCTCACTAGTGGAGAAGACGTTGAGTTATTATCAATGAAGAGATTCAATAGAAGTCGGTATTGACATCATAGCTGGTGCTTTCGGAGACGTTCATTTTGCTAAGCGTGAGTGGTGCACAGGAAATAAGCCCATTCATCGTGAGCATCATTTTCATTTGATTGACAATCGTTCCGCAAGCGTTGTGAAAGTAGGTTGGTATTCGTTTCTGCTGGATAATGGTTAGGTTTGTAAGAAGAAGTTTCTTTATTAGAAACTGAGAGAAAAGAGAAACGAAAGACCCGCATATTCAGATGGTGAACGCGCTAGACCCCAGAAAGAGTAATGGCTTGTTCGGTCCCCACAGCAAACACCAGCGGTCCGGAGTTTTGTAAATATCTCAGCATTATTATGGTTGTAGGCACAATATCATCACCGATACCAAGATGCTATAACTGTCGGCTATCGATTTTCAATAGCATGTTATCCTATTGTAGTCTTCCGATGTTCTGGAAAATGGCAATAAATAATTTTAGCAAGGTAGAATGCCTTTCTTCAAGTAGATGTTAATATCATTAGAGTTTTGTGGTATTTTGGTTATGAAGTTTGCATACAGCTGACGAAGGGTCTTTATACACTGAGTAGCGACGTCCTAAGTGTCAAGGACATCCATGAGTGCTTCGGTCTCCACTGAGTCAAAAGCTTTTTATAAGTCGATGGAAGTGAGACGTAGCAGTCTCTTGTACTCTGAAGAAACTTCAATAAGTCTTGTTATCGTGTGGATATGGTCCATTGTAATGAATTCTTTTCGAGACCCTGCTAGATCATATCTCTATCCTAAGTGCTGTATTAATCATGTTGAGAACGACTCCTCCGAAGAGTTTATAGATCACAGACAGCAGACAGATTGGAAGATATTGTTGAGGTTACCTTTTTCTACAGTAACAGGGCTTTACTGGCCATCCATTGATTGACCTTACATTCTCACAAGTGTTGAGAAGAGCCGAGATAACGCGTTGATGATAGCTGATGGAAGGTTCTTCAGATAGTTCCTTCGCCCCCGGGATAACATGTCGGATTTGGGAAGGGAGAACAAGTTGTACGACATATCCATCCTGAATCTCATATCAGTGTGTAAGGAGGTGAATATTGAGTGGAACGGACTAAGTGGTGGAATAATTTCCTCACTGCTTTTGTGGAAGCCATAACTGTTCCCAATAGGCGTCGCAATGCAATTTTCTTGGTCTTTTAATTAGCGAAATTTCGATGCGCTTTACGAATGCTCATCCTAAACTCTACAGTTTCGACCATAAATGCTGCTCCTCTCTCCATAAGACCATACTTTTATCGCAGTAGTTTGCTGTAGTTTGCAAGTTCAGACGTCATCATGAACACTAAAAAACCACGCGAACGTTGTTTGTAACCCTTTCTGCTAGAAATATGAAGCGGTACTGGTTCTACTCACTTATGAAGTAAATATGAAATAGACCAGTATGCCGATTTTATGGGAATTGGTCCTTACTATCTGTCCTACGTCTAAATTCTAGCATATAACAGCACCTTCTGACAATTATGACGACTTAGTGTATTATTGGGATACAGCATTGAAACACTAGTAGTCTTCGTGGAATAATGGATGAGTACAGATTCGTGACGAGTAAATTTCTGGAAAGAAGCTGTGAATACAACAAATCAAGAACATACAACAACTCAAAGAACTTCTCTGTGTTTCTCTCTCTCTGTCCATTTATTGAAATCAAAAGTATGTATGATGAGAACGGAAATAAATACGGACAGACATAATCACAGAGATGATCCGTATTCAATGAGAATGAAAGAGAAACCCGCACAAATTGAGTCTGAGAACGAAAATTTTTGAACATTTGGAAAAAACAGAGACTCTTTATATGATTCGTTTGTTAACTTTCAGTAGGGAATCTGATTAGTCGGTTAAAAAAATGACAGGTTTGTACATGATGTAAATAGCAGGTGTACGATAACGAAATATCGAGAGTGAAAGAACAATATCGAGAGCTCATTAGGTTCTATTGTGAATGTGTAAGCAAGTCCTAAAATACGACTAAAGTTCCTTAATCATCTGCTATTCGTAAAGAATCTTCGGGGCTATTCAGATCGTCATCGATTTGCATAGCATTTGGATCAGGAGATGGTGAACTGAAAAAAAAATAAATTAATTCTTGCGACTACAAACAAGCCTCCCAACGGTTTACCACCTCATCATGACTAGGAGGTGTTACTGAATGACGGGGCGCGATATACAGCTGGATGAAACATCCCTCCAGCAGGGTCTCTCAAGCTTAGAGGAGTCCAGCGTTTCCATCGAGAAGCCCAGTTAAGACTAACCTAATACCAGGACCCACCATCGTCTCGGTATCAAATTAGTCACTTGGTGGCAAATGTCCTTCTGATACACAAGGGTGGCGACTGCACGTCGTGATGACGTGGGGTAGACTTTGGCTAGGTTGACCTCTAGACTCCAGTGCACCACAGGCACCACAGTGGCTAAACGAGCAAAACACAAAAAATTAGAAATTATACTGCGGCCCGCACAACCAGTAAAGAAGGGAAGTCCAAGCATCCAAGCAAGTAGGAATACAAACAAGGCAAAAATTTGTATGTGAAAAGTATGGATGGAGGAACCGATTTTGTTTCATTAAGTAAAAGATTTAGTTTAGGAATTGACAATTGCTGAATTGTAGACTGACAAGCTGCTTCTGGATAAGTCGTACGTCTCCATCAACACCGGCGAAATATTACAACGGGACTTCATTCAGGAAGATACGGCAGTACCCACAATTGTGATCTAACCAATGTTGCAGATTTTGTGCTTGCTTTAAAAACTTGTCAACTTTCAACTCACCGGATATTCTGGGTAGGAATATGAGATGGTGGTCGTATCCATGTTCCACCAATAGTTGAAGGTGTAGCTTGTGGTGGTGGTGGACCCTTCGGTAAAGGTATTGCCGAGGTACTACCTCGGAATGGTGGAACACCCATCATGGATCTATAAGAGATTTAATTTAAATGATGGATATTAGTTTGAAGAAGAACAAAACAAAACAATTTTATGGAAAAATTAGGCACTCTTCCGATTATTTCTCGGTCATATATAT